>CAWUFW010027616.1:0-25815 GCA_963921515.1 Calotriton arnoldi | reverse complement strand
AAAACATAAATTATTTGTTTCTGTACCTTACTTGCGTTTTTCTACATCTGTTGCTTCTTTCTGCATTTCTTAAATTTTTCAGTAGCTGTGTTGTTTGAGTATTTCATTTTGCTGTTTGTAAACCTTTTGTTTTTTTTCCTTTCTCCTTTTTGCTGTGTGACCACCTATTCTTGTGTTTTTGCACATGTTTTGCTCATTTATATACTTTTCTCTTCTTATGAGATATAAATGCAATAGAAATGTAATTGTATTTGTGCGCTTAGTTGTTATTTTCAAAATTGAAATGTTATTAATTTTGAAATTTGAATTAATGTACTAAAATAATTAAACTATTATTTGTTTTTTAGGAAGATATTTTATTTGGATTAGAAATAAAAGATGGCAAGAAATCATGAAAAGAGAAGAGAACAAAGGAAACAGAAGTACTTAATGAAACTAAAATGAGTGGAGTAGAAAAACACCAAAAAGATGCTGAGGATAAATTGGCTTCTGGTAAGAGAACTAAACAATTTATTTAAAAAGTTGTGGAGAGATTGAATGATCAAAATACTAATGAAAGGAGGAAAGATATTTTTCGAACAAAGGAGAAGCAAATGAAGAAACACAATGGAAAAGAAGCACATGTGACAAAAAGACAGAAACAATTTAAGGACATACGTGTACGTATGTTTCGTAATAGAGTAATTCAAAATGTATTAAAAGATTGTAAAAAGTATAAAAAAAGATCTGCAGCATATAAGAAGAAGCAACAGATTGAGAGTTTAGTAGATACTGCTTTTAAATTGAAACGGAAATTATTTATATTGTATTGAAGAGAATGAAAACATTGAATAAAACAATGCACTTTATGAAGGAGAAAAGCAAAAGAAAAAGACTGGTTAATAGAAGTAACTTTTGCAAAGCTTTTTCTGGTGAATGGAAGCAACCTCTAGTACTGAGCCTTTTTTTAATGAAGAAAGTAATTTTAACAAAATGCATTAGTTCACGCAGTTGATACCAGTGGTCGTTGTTACGAGATAAAGGATGGTTGTCCAATTGAAAAAGAAAAGATGGTTCCTAGAAATGTGGAAAAAGTAATAGCTGTAGAAGTTCAAGGGAGACGTGCACATGCTCCAGTGTATAAGTGGGATTGTAGTAGTATTTGTAGTATTCAACAGGAATCTATTGATATATTATGAGTTTTCTTGCTGCAATATGCTAAAAAAAAGTGTCAAACAGAAGATTAAGATGTTGCAAGTACTAGATCCATGTAAAGTAAGAAAATATACTAAGTTGCAGGGTCATTCTCTGGCTTGTCTTTCTAGAAAAGTATGTAAAAGTACTTTTCATCATTTAAGAATGTTAGCAGTACATCATAAAGAAATGCGGAAGTTAGTAAGGAGATGTACTACGTAAAAAGTCCTGCATTATCTTTAAGTGAAATGAACACAGCTCTTTTGCATGGTTCAGTATCGGATGTAAAAAAAGTTTGTGATGATATACAGTTTCATTTCTTTGATTCACAAGAGGAGTGTAGAGAAAGTGAGAGCTTGATAAGTGTAGGTGTTGAACAACAGTTGGAATATAGAAGTAGTTAGAAGTTTGAAGAAGAAATTACAAAGTTTAAGATACTTTCATGTGACAAACTATGTTTGTATTTGCTGTCGACGTACTCACTATAGAAGTCAAACTAGGAATGTTGATGTGTATTTAAAAAGTGAAAAGGAAAATAATGATAAGTAAGAGCAATTTGGGTCTTATTTGTTGGTGGAAGGTCGTTTTGAGTTGGGTACTGATCAACATATTTGTAAATATTGTTACAACAAATTAGAAGAGAACAAAATGCCAGCTACAGCACTACATAACAGTTTAGAGTTGGTAGCTATTCCTCCAGAACTGGCAGATTTAAATACATATGAGTCCATTCTTATTCAATCTGTGCACCCGTTTCAGGCTATTGTTCGTATGGAGCCGAAGACAGGTAAGCTGCCTCCAACAGATTTACAAAGAGGTCTGAAAGGAAGTGTTGTGTACTTACCTTTAAATATAAAAAAAATATTGAAACTGTTGGCATAGAGAGAGAGGAAAGTGAAGCCTGTAGTTATTCTAGTTAATGGTGTACCAACAAAGAGTCGGAAAATATAGCAAGAGTTAGTAGATGTCACCACATCACATCTTCAAAAGGCTACATTATATCTTGTACAGAACAATATTTATTATAAAACTGTAAATGTGGAAGACCAGGAAATATGTTTAAAAGAAGATACAGAAATTTCACCTGGACAAATAGAAAAAGTGGACAAGAGCAGGAGTGACGAGATTTACGAACATTACAGTATACATCCTTTACATTCAAAAGAAGTGATTGGAAACACTATTGAATTATTTCAAATGAAGAAAGCAAAGGGAACTCCCATGAGTGTATGGGAAAAAAGTTTAGAAGCTCGTTGTTTTCCACAGCTGTTCCCCACTGGAGAAGGTGGACGATATGATGAATGAGCAGTACAGATTCAGCTTCAGAATACCGGATGACAAGATTGTACTCAGAAGATCCAAGATTTCGACAGTGCATTCCATATATATTTCATCTTCTATTTGAAAGTGACTTGTCTGGACTTTCATATGCAGTGAATCACACATTAAAAACAGGAGATCAACTTACACATGTTTCTGCAAAGGAATTTATGAACAAAGTTCACCAAAGAGACGATCATTTGGAATCTCAGTTAATTCATTTGATGGCGTGTCAACGTGGTACTAATGAGTATTGGTATCGTCGTCATGGCGAACTTAAATGTATGTTAAGAAACTTAGGTACTCCTACGTGGTTTCTAACAATTAGCTGTGTTGAATATGCTTGGAACGATTTACTTGAATTTCTTTGACAAACAAATTCAAATGTCAAGAATATTGAATTGAAGACAGCTGGAGAATTGTGTTCTTTGGATCCTGTGAATGTGTGCAGATATTTTAATCATAGATTTCAAGCTATAATGTCTTTTATCTGCAATAAAAATAATCCACCTCTTGGAGAAGTTACTGATTTCTTTTGGAGAAAGGAGTACCAAGCCAGAGGTGCTCCTCATATACACATTGTATTATGGATCAAGGATGCACATACATTTGGAACCGATTCTAATGAAACTGTTTTGTCTTTTATCGAAGAGTATGTTACCTGTGTCATTCCAAAATAAGGAGGAGAAGAGAGCTTAAGAGAACAAGTTTTACATTTTCAAAGTCATTGATGTGGAAAATATTGTCAATGAAAATACAAGTCAAAGGGAACATTTTATACAAAATGTCGTTTTGGATTCCCACGTCCAGTAATTTCAAAAGGAAGAGTCAATAGTTTTATGTCAGCAGTAAGACATACTATAACACGAAAATCTCTGAAGAATACATACAACATAAGAAGAACTGAAGATTCAAAGTATATTAATGACTACAATCCAGTGATTTTGGCAATGTGGAATGCAAACATGGATATCCAGTATGTTGCAGATAATTCAATTGCTGTTGCTCGCTACGTTACATCATATATAACGAAATCTGAAAAGACAGAGTTGAAGGAAATGCGGGAAGAAATTTCACAAGAGAAGAGTCTTAGTAAGAAATTGTACAGCTTTAGCTTGAAAATGCTTTCACATCGAGAGATTGGATCCTACGAATGTTCGGATCGGTTGAGCTCTGCGAGTTTATATTCAAAGTCAAGAGGAATCATTTGGGTAAGTCTAGGTCTTGCAGCTACACGAAATAGAGTTTTGAAATCTCTACAAGAAATTGAATTCTTAGCATTGAATGAACCAGAAAGTACAGATATTGTTAAAACTAATATGTTGGATACATACTATCCCAAAAGGAGTCCACATCTGGAAAACGTATGTATCTATGAAGTACAGCAACATTACAGCTTTAAGAGAAATTTTACAGAAAATATAAATGAAGAAAATATGTAGTAGTTGGATGTGATGGATGTTTGGTAAAACATGCCAAAGGACATCTTATTGACCACAGAAAAATGAGTTGTGAAACTCCAGAAAAAAGGGAATTTTTCTATTTAGCACTACTGCAACTCTTCAAGCCTTGACATAGTGAAGCGGAATTACTTGGACATTTTGACTGCAATGAAGATTCTTTTAATGCATATAAAGATAACATTCAATGCACAATTTTCCCTACTTATCTATACATGTTAAATGAAGAGCTTGAACAAGAAACTAAAATAGCAGCTGAAATAGCAAGAGACAGTTCTCAAGATAGTCAGAGTTCTGCTCCACTAAGTCAAGATCCACTAGGACAACCAATTATTGAAAATGAAGCAGCAATAGCCATGACTGAAGAAGAAACGACAATGCAACAAACACAACAGGATATTATTGATTTGAGAAAGTTGGAAGAACAACTAAGGGGCCGATTCCGATCTCGGTCGGAGGCGCACCCAATACCATTCGGTCGGGAAAAAAGCCATGCGAAAGCCAGTTTCCCGACCGATCCGTACAGCACACCGAACGAGCAAGTACGATGCGCACAACAGCAAAAATTCCGGCCGAGCCGTACTCACCCAAACCAGGTCCTGTTCTCCGACCGAGGCGAATCCGGAAACGCCGAATCGAGTCGCACGGAAGGGAAAATGCAGCCCCGTCCGGCCGGACAAGTACGATGCGCTTTCCGTACGCGCCGAACCCGTCGCTACGCACGGCACGTCAAAGCATCCGGGAGAGGCGCACATAAGCTCCGAATCGCGCCACAACACGATCCACGGCTACGAGACGAACACAGCACAGACGAGGACGACGCGAAGCGACGAGGACGAAGCGAAGCGACGAGGACGAAGCCAAGCGACGAGGACGACGCGAAGCAACGAGAAGGACGAACGACACGAACCAACCATGAATCCCTTCGTCCCGATCATACCAATATTCTACATCTACTACCGGAACAGGCACGGACGCGTACGGCGCAGAAGGTAAGTCAGACACCAACCACAAAACACATACAACACGTACACGACACATCACACACATACACGGGGAATCTGAATATACTTGCAACAGCAGCACCATAGGGGCGGGATGCCCATCACCAATGCCACATATGCACACAGGGGCCTGAATGCGCGCCACCACCCCAACCCAGGGGGGCTGGATGCCAACCACCCTCAACCAGGGGGGCAGGATGCCTACCACTACTACCACCCTCACCCAGGGGGGCAGGATGCCTACCACTACTACCACCCTTAGCCAGGGTGGCAGGATGCCTACCACTACTACCACCCTTAGCCAGGGGGCAGGATGCCTACCACTACTACCACCCTTAGCCAGGGGGCAGGATGCCCACCACTACTACCACCCTTAGCCAGGGGGGCTGGATGCCTACCACTACTACCACCCTTAGCCAGGGGGCAGGATGCCCACCACTACTACCACCCTCACCCAGGGGGGCTGGATGCCTACCACTACTACCACCCTCACCCAGGGGTGGCAGGATGCCTACCACTACTACCACCCTTAGCCAGGGTGGCAGGATGCCTACCACTACTACCACCCTTAGCCAGGGGGCAGGATGCCCACCACTACTACCACCCTTAGCCAGGGGGGCTGGATGCCTACCACTACTACCACCCTTAGCCAGGGGGCAGGATGCCCACCACTACTACCACCCTCACCCAGGGGGGCTGGATGCCTACCACCACTACCACCCTCACCCAGGGGTGGCAGGATGCCTACCACTACTACCACCCTTAGCCAGGGTGGCAGGATGCCTACCACTACTACCACCCTTAGCCAGGGGGCAGGATGCCTACCACTACTACCACCCTTAGCCAGGGGGGCTGGATGCCTACCACTACTACCACCCTTAGCCAGGGGGCAGGATGCCCACCACTACTACCACCCTCACCCAGGGGGGCTGGATGCCTACCACTACTACCACCCTTAGCCAGGGTGGCAGGATGCCTACCACTACTACCACCCTCACCCAGGGGTGGCAGGATGCCTACCACTACTACCACCCTCACCCAGGGGGGCAGGATGCCTACCACTACTACCACCCTCACCCACGGGGGGCAGGATGCCTACCACTACTACCACCCTTAGCCAGGGTGGCAGGATGCCTACCACTACTACCACCCTTAGCCAGGGGGCAGGATGCCTACCACTACTACCACCCTTAGCCAGGGGGCAGGATGCCTACCACTACTACCACCCTTAGCCAGGGGGGCTGGATGCCTACCACTACTACCACCCTTAGCCAGGGGGGCAGGATGCCCACCACTACTACCACCCTCACCCAGGGGGGCAGGATGCCTACCACTACTACCACCCTCACCCAGGGGGGCAGGATGCCTACCACTACTACCACCCTTAGCCAGGGGGGCTGGATGCCTACCACTACTACCACCCTCACCCAGGGGGGCAGGATGCCTACCACTACTACCACCCTTAGCCAGGGGGGCTGGATGCCTACCACTACTACCACCCCAACCCAGGGGGGCTGGATGCCTACCACTACTACCACCCTTAGCCAGGGGGCAGGATGCCCACAACTACTACCACCCTCACCCAGGGGGGCAGGATGCCTACCACTACTACCACCCTTAGCCAGGGGGCAGGATGCCTACCACTACTACCACCCTTAGCCAGGGTGGCAGGATGCCTACCACTACTACCACCCTTAGCCAGGGGGCAGGATGCCTACCACTACTACCACCCTTAGCCAGGGGGCAGGATGCCTACCACTACTACCACCCCAACCCAGGGGGGCTGGATGCCTACCACTACTACCACCCTTAGCCAGGGGGCAGGATGCCCACCACTACTACCACCCTCACCCACGGGGGGCAGGATGCCTACCACTACTACCACCCTTAGCCAGGGTGGCAGGATGCCTACCACTACTACCACCCTTAGCCAGGGGGCAGGATGCCTACCACTACTACCACCCCAACCCAGGGGCGGCTGGATGCCTACCACTACTACCACCCTTAGCCAGGGGGGCTGGATGCCTACCACTACTACCACCCTTAGCCAGGGGGCAGGATGCCCACCACTACTACCACCCTCACCCAGGGGGGCTGGATGCCTACCACTACTACCACCCTTAGCCAGGGGGCAGGATGCCTACCACTACTACCACCCTCACCCAGGGGTGGCAGGATGCCTACCACTACTACCACCCTTAGCCAGGGTGGCAGGATGCCTACCACTACTACCACCCTTAGCCAGGGGGCAGGATGCCTACCACTACTACCACCCTTAGCCAGGGGGCAGGATGCCCACCACTACTACCACCCTTAGCCAGGGGGGCTGGATGCCTACCACTACTACCACCCTTAGCCAGGGGGCAGGATGCCCACCACTACTACCACCCTCACCCAGGGGGGCTGGATGCCTACCACTACTACCACCCTCACCCAGGGGTGGCAGGATGCCTACCACTACTACCACCCTTAGCCAGGGTGGCAGGATGCCTACCACTACTACCACCCTTAGCCAGGGGGCAGGATGCCTACCACTACTACCACCCTTAGCCAGGGGGCAGGATGCCCACCACTACTACCACCCTTAGCCAGGGGGGCTGGATGCCTACCACTACTACCACCCTTAGCCAGGGGGGCTGGATGCCTACCACTACTACCACCCCCACTCATAGGATGGACAATGCATGACACAACAAGCACACCACAACCTAGGGAATGCAAGATTAAGACATCCCCCCACCACCATGACAAGCGTGTGTAGGCTGTGTCAAATGCCTACAACACCGAACATGACTTTCAACATACAATGTGACCCCCTAGCACATGTGCCACACATATATGTGTGTGGCACCCACAATGCAAGCAGCCCATGACCATTGTGGCAATGGGGCCTAAACCCCCATCATCACAGTGACCAAAAGGTAAGTGTGGGGTCCATAGCTGAAGCACATTTTGACCATTGTGGCAATGGGGTCTAAACCCCCATCATCACAGTGACCAAAAGGCAAGTGTGGGGTCCATAGCTGAAGCACATTTTGACCATTGTGGCAATGGGGTCTACACCCTCATCATCACAGTGACCAAAAGGTAATTGTTGACAAAGAAAGAGCTGCAACTGCCAAACTGCATGGATCATTCCTGCTCACAGAACCAAAAACTCATCTGTGGCAAAGTAGTGTATGTGTCCCATTGCAACATAAATTGGGGGAGCCAAATACTGCAGTGCAAATGAAACATTCCTTTGGCCATGTGCAGACAAACAACACCCATGGGGGCTGAGACCGTCAACAGTCATCAATGACACAATGACAGAAGTGACCATCAGAATGCAGAACCACATATTTGCACCAATGGGCACACAAATGCAGATACCCTGTGGAGACAGCAGATGTGAGGTGAACAGATACCATACCATGGCAGCAATGGGACACACAAACCATGATCACTGTGCTGACCGATTACCTAGGAGTCCCAGGGACAGCAGGGGAAACACACCAAACAACATACAGCCAATGGCACACCCAAGATATGCCAATGCAGTGGTGCAGATGCACAAACACAAACAGGCAGACCAACACTGTCATCATACACAGCAGGTGAGGGGTGGGGGTGCCAGTGTCCCCAGGCAACCACACAACACATGAGGAGAGCTGAATACCAATCATACAGATGTGCATACACTGCCACACTAAGGTAACTCATGGATCCAAATCCCCTATGTGGGCAAGCAGGCATTGTCAGGTGAGAGGGAGCACAAAACACACATGTCACACAGGCACGTAGGAACAACAACTGACACAGCAAGTCACAGACACACCACAGCACCACCCCCAGGGCCCCCACAATGTGGTGACCCTGGGCTGAATAAAAATACCACTGTGATGACAAAGCTAAATGTCGTTCACACTATGAACCACAGTCAGGTGTCCTGAGCAACAAACTACCATCACACCTACACAAGCACAAATCAATCAGCATGGCCAGTAAGCCAAGGCCAACATGGAGGCAGGGGCCTAGCCGGGCAACAACTCTCATCTGCACACACTCAACACCACACCCCTCGACCTCCAACAATGTGCAGCAGTGAAGTACACATGCACTGGTGACATTGCACATGCACCCATGACTATTCCAGGGTGGTGGGTGGGAACCAAGGTGTAGAAACACATCACACATGGACACTCAACAAGACTCCTGAATGTCTGACACACTGCACACTACGCTGTACATGGACATGACGGCAATACCACACCGACCAATGGGATCCCAGCCACAGTCACACACCAATGAAGAAGCCAAGGTCACCCACAAAGAACACACATAGACAACTTCCAACATTGCAGCTCTGACCCTGAGGAGTGGCAGCAGTCACACACACAACATGTCACAATCACTGAAAGATAACACAAACTGGAAATCACATGACAGGGGCAAACAACAAGTGCCAAGGGGAAACCTGACTGTGACCCATCTGCGTCTGCACACAAACTCAGCCCTGACAGCAAACACACCTATGGGTGACACCCTGATGACCAGTAATGTGCCATGCACCCACATCACAGAGAACACAGGGAGAAGACTTTGGGGGAACATAGCTCAAGTCAGCAAGCATCACAAACAGGTACAACACTAGGGATCACAGCATGCGCAGATGAATGGAAGTGAACACACAGACATGCACATACAACACACACCTTGGGTGCAGGCAATGTCACACGTGTACACACTGCCATGAGGGGACTCCACTCCTGTGTGAGGAAAGCTGTGCCATATGTTGCCTCAGTAGGGCCCCATCATGTCAGCTGAGCACTTGGTCACACAATCAACAATTAGCACCAAATGAGGGCTCCCATCACATCAGCCTGGTCATGGATGTGCCAACGGAATCATCAGCACAGATCCAACACACTTGTATAGCAATGTTGCACTGACTACACGGATGAGTCCCTCCCCATTGATGCCCAAACCTGCATGTCCACTGGAGATGGCAACACGGTCAGGGAAGTAGACAAATGCAACGATGGCAGGCACAACAGATGTGCAGGGGTGGAAGCCACAGATATGAAATTGCCAATGTAAGTAGGAAACCCATTGCCAAATACTGAACACATGACACCCTCAGATGCTGCTATTGATGACATGGATACACCACATGATAGGACACATTCCCCCTGGACCACATGGGTTCCTGCACAGTAACACTTCATAATCATGAGACCAGATATCACCATCACTGCAGCAAGGGCATGGTTAGCTGCACCAACAACATGTACATCTGAAGCATGAGCACTAGAGAAAAGAAAGTTGCTTTATTCAGCATATGTGTTGAGGCCAAACGAAGTCCTGAAAAAAGAGCAAAGGCCAATGGCCAGTCCATTGTCAAAGTTCAAACAGGGTGACACTGGCAGATGTCACCCTACGCATGCCTGCACAATACCAGGGACAATCCACTAGGAGGGGCAACCGGGGGGCAGGCCAGGCACCGCAGGGACAGGATCAGGGCTCACCAGGGGGAGTCAGGGAAGGGGTGGTGGGTGCAGGAGAGCCACTGACAACTGCAGTGGAGGTGTCTGACATGGTGTGTGCCGGCACAACTGGGGGCATGACACAGATGTCGTGGGTGCCGGCACAACTGCAGTGGACCCTGCAGATGGGGTGGACAGGTCCGCCACTGCAGTGCCCAAGTCAGACAGGGCGGTAGTGGACTCCACTGCAGTGCCTACCTCCAGGGGAGGAGAATGGGGAACAGGCAAGGTGGGTTGGACAGAGGGGGGGACACCCTCACCACATCAGTGGCACAGACAAGCGCAGCGGGGGGTGTGGTGCTGGGAGAGCAAGTGGCAGGGGGAGAAGGCCGGAGCATCTTGGGGATGGTATATCTGTGGGTGGGGGAACCTGGGGCAGGGTGTGGTGGGGGCACCTGTGCAGTGGGGGCCTGAGGGATGGAGGACGGAGACCTTGTGCCTGAGCTGCAGGGTGGTGGCGGGGTCTTGCTCTTAGCACTCCGGGGGACTTGCGGGTGGGGGCCTCAGTCCGTCTGCGCCTGGGGGAGGGTGTCCGGGGGCGAGGGGCACTCTGCTCCGTGTGGGTGGGCTTCCTCTTCCCCCGGGATGCTGGAGCAGCTTCATCGGTGGGGAAGAGGCCGAGGTCACAGAGGAAGAGCTGCTGTGACTTTGGGGTTGCAGGTGAGGCAAGGGAGGGTGCTTTGGAGGGAGAGGGAACTGAGGACTGCGCAGTGCATGTGGATGCGTGTGTGTGTTCCAGGGCCCCATCCCCTGTGAGTCTGGCTTCAGTCCCCTGAATGTGCGTGCGTGTGCGTTTTGTCATTGGCGTGTGTGTCAGTGTGCTGGATGTGTGTGTGCTGGTGTGTGCCTGTGCCAGTGTGTGTGTGCCTGGGATGGGTAAGGTGCTGGGGAGTGTGGATGGAGCAGAGGCAGGAGGGGTGAGGGACCGTTTGAGGAGGGACACTGCTGCCGTCAGGGAGGAGTCCATGGACCTATTGCCCCTCTGTAGGTCAGACATGCCCGATGAGATGCCCTCCATGAACGACACCAGCTGAGTCAACAGCGCGGTGTGCGCATGGAGGACACTCAGCATGGCTGTCTGCCCTACATGGAGCTGGCGAAGGAGGTACACAGACTCCTCACTCAGGGCAGCAGGGGACACAGGGGCAGGGGGTGCGGTGCCTGGCCCAAAGGAGACACGCTCCCGGACATGGGAGCCTCCACGGACCTGGGGAATGGGAGCCGATGGGAGGGCGGTGGTGGTGCTGGTGGTGGCGGGGACAGCAACACTAGCTGGGGTGTGGTGGCTGCTGACACCCGCCTCCACAAGGGAGTCATCCTCCGAGTTGCTCTGGTCCTCAGCTGAGGTGGATGCTGCTGAGGACTCCTCGGTGTGGCTCCCCTCGCCCTCCGTGCCACTGGGTCCCTCCGACCACTCCTCGGCTGCTGACCCAGTCTGGCTCTCCGGCTCCTCCTGGTCCGTGGAGCTGTCCCCTTCCGTGGCCGTGGATGTATCTGCAAACAATGGGGAAACAGACAGACATCAGTCACCTGCACCAAACGCACACACCACTGTGAGCACAGCACATTACAGAGCAAGCCCTGGCATCATTAGTTGTACATTGCTAAAAGTGCCCTAATTGAACAGGAGAAGTCAATTGTCAGTCTGATGCCAAGCATGGCACTCACATCCCACATGGCCTTGCACCCATCTGTCTGGTGTCTGTTGGATTGCAACACCCCAGTGTTGACACATGCACCAAGTACACAGTAGTTGGACAGTGCAGAGGACACGGTGTGGACACATCACAGCTCTTGCCACTGAGTCAGTACAGGTTTACGGATGTAAGGGATGCCCAGAGTCAAATAGGAAATGCATGTGATGCATTCCAGCGACAGACACCATGATGCACCCATGTCCTGATAGCCAGCGCCACTATGGTGTGCATGTAGCACATGTCACTCCCCTGCAGGATCACCAATCAGTAGACACATGCCATGGCGGAGGCATGACTGCAAAGTCATACATCACTGTCTCAGTGATGTATGACTTTGCAGCCAGACAACAACACTCTGCACTGTGTCACAATAGTAGGTCATGGGGAATGCAAGTCCTGGAGCTGCACAAGTGCACATGTACATCCCCCCCACAACACATCCTCTCAACCCTCATCTGTCCAGGTCATACCTATTGGACATATGGGAGACCTGTGACACTACCCTCTGAACCTGAGCCCCTCACACTCTGCTGTGCATGGGGAACAGCTGCCTGAACTTCACATTTACATGCCCCAGTCTGCATGGGCAGCTGATCAGACACCTATGTGTCACACAAGTATCGTCTCCTATGGTCACATCTCCAGTGGCATGCTGAGCCCCTACCAAGAAACTCCACAGCAGTCCTGGCGACTAATCCACAGCACACTGACACAGAGGCAGACACCTGAGGGGTCAAAACACTGTGCACAATGTGTCCTCTGATACACGGGAGTGGGAGTACAGAGTGTATTGTATGGCCTGGAGTAGGCATGACTGTCCAGCCCCACATGAATGAGGGATGAGCCCTGGACTGTAGGCAGCTGGCTAAGTATGTGTGACACACGTCATATACATACTCCTGGGGCCCAAACATTGTTCCCACCCGCAGCATGGGTGTGTGCCAGGTACCCCAGCCACATGTGGTGGATCAGCTCAGCAATTGGACCACAGATCAAAGTAACACGCTGAATACATGTCAGAATACAGGCATTGTGTAAGCAATGGACCCACCCATGATGCCCACCACAGAGTCAGGGAAACAGATGCTGTCTCCCACCTTGAGTCAAGCAAACTGCAAGGACACAGTCCTAAGTGACAGAATTCCCTGCATGTAAGGGCCACACCTGGGTATCAGATGAGGAGTGGGCAGTGCACAATAGAGGGACATGGCTCCTGGACAACATGACTGCTGTACTGTGGCAGTTCAACCTGGCCCGAGGAGGGCACATAACATGTTAGACAGAGTACACAGTGCAGTCTTTGACTCACCCCCTCCTTGCTGCTCTCTGGCCTTCAGCTGCCCATCCAGGTCTGGAAAGACCACCGCCAGGATCCTGAGCATGTGGGGGTCAGGGTCCGTGTTCCGCCCCTCCTGCGAGGAGGCGACAGCTTCAGCTGGACCCGTGCAATCCTCCGGGTCCAGCCCCGAAGGTCCTGCCACCTCTTTTGGCAGTTGCGGATCCGGCGCTTGTAGACCCCCACGGACCGGACAGCCCGGACGATGTCCTTCCATATCTCATGCTTCCGATGGGCAGAAGCCTGTCAGGATGACAAAGTGATAAGGCCATTATTACACATGCAACATATCCGTGCATGACACAGTTGCATATACATGTCGCAATCACAGGGGCACATGGTGTACCCAGGCAGTGCACGGCTGCCCATGGACAGTTTTCCAGAAGTCACTACATGGTATCATAGCATGGGGAGTAAAACCCTGTTCAGAAGCACTGTCACTGCACCATACCTGTCCAGTGCAAGTCACTACACACTATGGGGGGTGACAACTACTCAGTGAGCCTGCTAGCCAGTGGTGTGCTGACTCTCAGCCTTGCTAGTCAGACAAAATGCACATTCAGAAAGGCAGTGCACAGAACACTCACCTGCTCCCCTGGTGTCCCATACAGCTTGCTGTACTGTGGAAGTAGGCTGTCCAGCAGGGCCTGGTTCTCTTCAAGGCTGAAGGCTGGGGCTCTCTCCACAGTACGTGCCATTGCAGGGTCCAGAGGGGCAGAGACAGCAGCAGTGCAGTGGCAGATGTCGTCCTGGAGCATGTAGTGCAGGCAAGTGGGCTCTCAGGGGAACATGCAGCAATATATATGTGCTGGAGAGGCAGATACTGTCCCTTGTGTCCAAAGTGATAGGTCCAAGTCGTTTGCATCTTCTGAATCTGGCCAATCCATGGAATAGCAGCACCAAAACACGCCCACAGCATCCTTCAAAATTTCAACTTCATGACATACATGATTTTGCAACATTGTTGTGGGTGACCAACTGATTTTCCAGCAACCGACTCGTTCGAATATTCGAAAACGCGTCCGTTGCCAGGCAAGCCCATTGTCAATGGGTGCGCACCGATCGGTCCATTGAGGTACAACGCGCACAGGGGTACAACGCGTACCCGCACACATTGAATGCAATGGGCCGGCCGGAGGCACCGATCGGTCCATTGCAGTACAACGCGCACAGGGGTACAACGCGTACCCGCACACATTGAATGCAATGGGCCGGCCGGAGGCACCGATCGGTCCATTGCAGTACAACGCGCACAGGGGTACAACGCGTACCCGCACACATTGAAAGCAATGGGCCGGCCGGAGGCACCGATCGGTCCATTGCTGTTCAACGCATCACTGTACATGTGACTGGCATATGTCAGCATGCCTGTCTCAGATGGACATATGCCAGCCACAGATAGCTCCCAGGGAGTGAGGGGCACACCTACATCACGACAGCCTGTCCAAACCTTATCATAAGGCATGTAAGGCTGCATTTCCTATTGTGTGTATGTTGGTGTACATGTTGTCCTGTGGGTGTCACCTGTGGGCAGCCACCCCCAGGCTGTGCACGTGTTAATGGGGACAGGATCCTGGGTGTTACGTGTACGTGACCACTGTGATGTGCAACTGTTCATATCTGTGCATGTGCCATGGTCACATTTCACAGTGGTGTTTGTGTATGTCATGTCACATACCCCGTGAGTCCCATGTGGGACGGTATGTTTGAGCCAGGGTGTCCCAGTGGCACAATAGTGATGGCCCTCCACAGTCTTTGTGCATGTAGTGTTTACAATGTCTCTGATTTCATGTGCACAATGGGAGACAGTCTCCACATCCACGTTGTGTGTGCATGGACTCTGATGTTGTGCGTGTGTGTCACAGACGTCCATGGCTCTCCTGCCATGGCAAGTGTGGCCACTACCTGTGGGGGTCATGTTTGTTTTGTTGTGGTGTACACATGATACTCCAGGTGATGCCAGTGTCCATGTGGCATTACAGGGTCCCTGGGAATGTGCCTGTCGTTGAGCTGTGGTGCCTGGGGCACATCTGTCCTCACATGTCACTGGGGGGTGACTGTGACACAGCATCATGATATCCAATGGGCCAACCTGGGACAAATTGATGCCACCTGTAGGACCGTGTTGACAGATGTTGGCCATGTATGTACCATACATGTCGTTCCGGTACTGCACACTTCATGTAGTTGTGCCTCATGATGATGTATGTTGGGATCTTGAGTGTGTTCAATGCCGCATATGTGGGGTGACTGACGATCTTGCTTACTTCTCCTCTGCACTGCAGGGCTCCTGCTGTCCATCGGCCATTCCCAGACCTGGCAACGATGGTGGAACGGGACAGCATCCGACGGTACCGCTTCACCAGGCAGCTGATTGAGGATTTGGCAGTGCAGTTGTCCCCACATTTGCAGCCTGGCCGGCCGTATCCTACAGCGCTGACCCCCAAGGTGAAGGTGATGGCAGCCCTACACTTCTTTGCCACCGGTACCTTCCAACATACTGTGGCGTCTGCTGGTGGGATGTCACAGACCATGTTCAGCCGTGTGCTCCGCGATTTCTTGGCGGCAATGTTGCTCTTCCTGAACCGGTACATCTATTTCCCTAGACTGCGACGACTCACTGACGTGAAGAGTGACTTTTATGCCCTGGGGAGGATGCCGCATGTCATTGGCTCCATTGATGGGACACATGTGGCTTTGGTACCACCACAGGCCCAGGAGCAGGCCTACAGGAACCGCAAGCACTACCACTCGGTCAATGCACTGGTGGTGTGTCTTGCAGACATGACCATCACACACGTGTGTGCCCGTTTCCCTGGTTCAGCACACGATGCCTTTGTGATGAGGAGTAGTCGCATCCCCAGGTTGATGGCACAGATGCAGAACCAGCGTGCCTGGCTTGTCGGTGTGTACTGACTTTGTGCCATTGTGTGTGATCTGATCTGTAGTATTCCGCCCACTTTTCCAAGTCAGCTGATGTGCACTTGTCTGTCCGTAGGTGACTCGGGATACCCCAACATGCCGTGGTTGCTGACACCCCTCAGGAACCCTGTGACACCTGCCCAGATGCGCTACAATGAGGCACATGGTCGGACCAGGAGAGTGATTGAGCGGACCTTTGGTCTCCTGAAGAGCCGCTTCCGCTGCCTGGACAAGACCGGAGGGTCCCTCCCATATGCCCCTGCGAAAGTGTGCAAGATTATCATCGTCTGCTGCATGCTCCACAACCTGGCAGTGCGGAAGGAGTTGCCTCTCATCCAGGATGACGATGACCAACATCCGCCACCTGTGGAGGATCCTGGCCTGGACCACGATGCCAGTGACGATGATGATGATGATGGTGATGGTGATGTCCGCACACAGCTCATCACCAACTTCTTTAGCTGAATGTGAGTATCCTGAGGTGTCATGTGAATGATGTGAGTTGGCATGATGTGTGGGTGGTGCTCTGGTGCTGTTGGAGTGTGTCCATGGGCTACTTGACTGGATGTGTGTTGCGATGTGTGGTGACAGGTGGGCTGTACTCCCCAACAGTGTTGACATGCTAACTTGGTTCTGGGTGGGTATCTTGTAACATGTATTGTGCATGAGTTTTGCTGTTCTGTCCTGTACTCCATTGCTTTTGACTGTGTGTCATTTCTGTCCTTCACAGGGTACTTTCAGATTCGTTTGGTCAACTGTGTCCACCGACAACGTGATTGCACATCCAGGCTGGTAGCTGTTGTGTCCCTACAGGTGATGTGCGCCACACCCATGGACTTCCTTCTGTCTACAGTTGTTGACTGTGTGCCCGCTACCAGGTGGGGTTACCTTGCATCTGTAGTGGTTACGGCATGTTGCTACTGTGTAATAAACCTGTGCTTCACTTAGTGATGTGCGTTGTCTGTGGTCACACATTTGACTGCCATTTGCTTACTGCACCTGTGGGCTACTTGACTACAACTGGGAATGGGTGTGGTGTCTGTGCATTGCACCGTCTTCCCTGGCAACATCAGTGTAGGCAATGAGTCAGATGGCCTAGGTGTGTATGTGTTGTGTAGCCCTGGTGGTGTGTCTCCCTCATATGTGTCACGTTGCCTGTACTCACATGCCTGTGTTGTCCTTGCTGTTGCAGTTCGCATACACAGTGTAATTTTGTTGTTCATCATCCCCATAACAGTACCCACGTTGGAATCACGACAGAGGCAAGTATGGTGTATTATTGTGTTTATTGTGATACATCTGTGATAATAGTGCATAGGATGGATTGTGCTGTACATGAATCTTGCAATCCCAAGTTCCTAGATGAATAGAAAGTCCAGGTAGACAGGATCCCCAGTATCGGGGCCACAGTTGTCTGACACATTGTTCCAACTTGTACTCCCCATGCAATGTGTGGGAGTAGTGTTGCCATCAACAGGGTGAACAGTCTGTGCACAAAGGCGAAAATCCAGAACAGGTTCAGGCTTCCTGGGAGTTGCGCTTGGCCATCAGCCTCTCACTTTCCCCTCCTCGGACGACCCCTCTTCTTGGGGGGGGCCCTCAAGTGCAGGCTGCTGCGGTGCAGGGGACTCTCCGCCAGAGTCCTCCTCCCTCCCTGTGGCAGTTGCAGTTTGTTCGGTACCAGATGTTGTTGGCACACAGGGAGGTGTGGACTGGTTGCTGTTCATCTGGCGGAGGCATTGTAAAATGTCCCTGTGCACCGCCGTCATCTCATGTAGTACATCCCACTTGGACTCCACGCGGGTCATGTGGGAGTCCACACGTGACATGTGGGAGTCCACACGTGACATGTGTGACTCCACATGGGACATGTGGGAGTCCAAGCGGGCATGATGGGCAGCCTGCTGCTGTTTGATGTCTCTGAGGAGCCCCACTACCTGGCTGAGCTCTCCGGTGCTGGACTGGTACGCATCAGCTATGCGTACCAGTTGTGGGTCTTCATGCACACCAGCAACGTCTGCAAGCAGCGACCTCTGTCTCCCACCCCTCCCACCACCCCTGCTGACATGTGCAGTGTGTGCAGTTGCACGCACAGATAACCCTGGTCCACCTTGGGGGTTGGTGGTGGTGGTGGTGTCCATGGCCCCAGGTTGGTCCAGGGTCACTGCGCTGGTGTTGTTCCTTATTCTGTCCATGTCGGCAGGGATGGTATTCGTGGTGACAGTCGTTGGAGGGGTGGGTGCAGGGGGTGCAGCTGGTGGACCTGCTGGTGCTGCAGCTGGTGGTCCTGCTGGTGCAGCATGTTGACTTGCACCGGATGTGCCAGGTTGTTCTTCATCGTCCGAGGAGGACAGAGGCTGTACGACGCCAGTGAGCTCGGCATCCTCTTGAGCCTGGGACTGGGACTCCTCAGCGTCTGCTGCTGTGTCCCTATCATCACCTGTTTTTGGGAGACACAAACAATGTATGTCATGTTTCTGCAGGCATCAGTGGTTGACACACCTGACAGTTGTGACTGTGCCTCGGGGTGCGGGCCTGTACATTGTATTGTCCTAAGTCGTCACAGTCAGGGGTTGATATTGGTGTGGCACATTGTCCTGCATTATTTGGGCATTTCTATGTATTCTCTGGGGTGTGAACATGGTCTGCATTGATTGTGTTTGGTTGACAGCCAGACCTCCTTCCCACCCACCCACCCACCCAGTCAGTTATCCCACCATGGAACGTGCTTGCATTGCAGGGAGTGTAAGTTGTCTCTCAGGATGTCAGTCAGAGGTGTCCTGCTGTTTGTTGGTGCACAGTTGGCAGCAGGGCCTTGTGCTCCCCACAGCAGTAGCCAGTGTCAGCCATCTTGTGAGTCCTTCTCCACTCCCTGTGATGTGAGCATGGTTCAGGGTGGTGTTGATGGGCCAGTTGTGAGGCTGAGCAATGTCTGTGACTACGACTCCCATCATGCTATTGCCTCCACCCCCTTCCCAGCATGCCCATGCTTCCTTCCTTTTGACTCTGCTTCCCTGTGGGGTGGGCTGGCTGTGCTGACAGGATGGCTGGGAGTGTTGTCCTGGCAGTTGTTTGGCTAAGAGTCCCAAGAGTGTCCCTGTGCTTCACACAACATAACCCAGGGTGGTGGTGCTTTGTGGGATCTTGTGTTAGGATGGAGGGCATTGCATTCTACCAGGTGGGTACTGTGGAGTTTGTGTTGGGGGGGGGTGTGAGGGGAGGTGCTGGTGACTATGGTCAGTGCTGCAAGTCCCCCTTCCCACCCAGCCAGCCGGATATCCCACCATGGAACGTGCTTGCATTGCAGGGAGTGGAAGTTGTCTCTCAGGATGTCAGTCAGTGGTGTCCTGCTGTTGGTTGATGTGCAGTTCCCAGCATGCCCTTGTGCTCCCCACGACACAGCAACAGTGTCAGACATCTTTGATGGGCCTTTCTACTCTCTGTGGGATGTGCATGCGTGAGTGTGAGCTTGCTGGGCCATGTGGTGGGGGATGTAGAGCTGTGACTACGACTCCCATCATGCTATTGCCTCCACCCCCCTTCCCAGCATGCCCATGCTTCCTTCCTTTTGACTCTGCTTCCCTGTGGGGTGGGCTGGCTGTGCTGACAGGATGGCTGGGAGTGTTGTCCTGGCAGTTGTTTGGCTAAGAGTCCCAAGAGTGTCCCTGTGCTTCACACATCATTACCCAGGGTGGTGGTGCTTTGTGGGATCTTGTGTTAGGATGGAGGGCATTGCATTCTACCAGGTGGGTACTGTGGAGTTTGTGTTGGGGGGGGGGTGAGGGGAGGTGCTGGTGACTATGGTCAGTGCTGCAAGTCCCCCTTCCCACCCAGCCAGCCGGATATCCCACCATGGAACGTGCTTGCATTGCAGGGAGTGGAAGTTGTCTCTCAGGATGTCAGTCAGTGGTGTCCTGCTGTTTGTTGGTGCACAGTTGGCAGCAGGGCCTTGTGCTCCCCACAGCAGTAGCCAGTGTCAGCCATCTTGTGAGTCCTTCTCCACTCCCTGTGATGTGAGCATGGTTCAGGGTGGTGTTGATGGGCCAGTTGTGAGGCTGAACAATGTCTGTGACTACGACTCCCATCATGCTATTGCCTCCACCCCCTTCCCAGCATGCCCATGCTTCCTTCCTTTTGACTCTGCTTCCCTGTGGGGTGGGCTGGCTGTGCTGACAGGATGGCTGGGAGTGTTGTCCTGGCAGTTGTTTGGCTAAGAGTCCCAAGAGTGTCCCTGTGCTTCACACAACATAACCCAGGGTGGTGGTGCTTTGTGGGATCTTGTGTTAGGATGGAGGGCATTGCATTCTACCAGGTGGGTACTGTGGAGTTTGTGTTGGGGGGGGGTGTGAGGGGAGGTGCTGGTGACTATGGTCAGTGCTGCAAGTCCCCCTTCCCACCCAGCCAGCCGGATATCCCACCATGGAACGTGCTTGCATTGCAGGGAGTGGAAGTTGTCTCTCAGGATGTCAGTCAGTGGTGTCCTGCTGTTTGTTGGTGCACAGTTGGCAGCAGAGCCTTGTGCTCCCCACAGCAGTAGCCAGTGTCAGCCATCTTGTGAGTCCTTCTCCACTCCCTGTGATGTGAGCATGGTTCAGGGTGGTGTTGATGGGACAGTTGTGGGGGGGGGCAATATGTGTGAGTGCGACTCCCATGATGCTATTGGCTACACTGACTTGGCCAGCATACACAGAATTCCTTCCTTTGAGTGGTCTTCACTGTGTGTTGGTGTTGTTGTGGTGGCTACATGTGTGGATGTGTGTGTTAGTTCTATTTGTGCCACTGCCTAGCTGTAGTTGTGGTTGTGTTTGTACATGTGTTGGCACAGTTGGATGTGACTTTTTTGATGGCATGTGTTGTGTTTATCTGACTGACATACACATTTTGGGATGATTCTGTTCTAGTTGCTGTGTAATTGCTATGAGTGCATGGTTTGACTCTCCCCTTGACAGTGATGTGTGTGTTTTGTGGCAGTTTATTGTGTACATTTGTTGTGTACTCACCAGGCTCTGGGATGTCCTCTAGTCCATATACGCTCACTGGCGGAAGGATGGCCCGCACCTTCTCCTCCCAGGGCCTGAGGTATACTGGCTTGGCAGGAGGGCCACTGCCGGTGTATTGGCTCAGGTGGTAGTCTTTCTTGAGCAGCTCCCGGACCCTCCTGCGCACGTCATACCACCTGTTCTGGATGTCGGTCTTTGTGCGCCGACATGGTGATTGGGCGTTCACCCTGTTGATGATCCTCTCCCACATCTTGGTTTTCTGCGACATGGGGGTCTGTTGGACCAGAGTGCCAAACAGCTGTGGCTCCACCCTGAGGATCTCGTCTACCATGACTTCCAATTCACTATCTAGGAACTTGGGATTCTTCTTGGGGGGCATGGTGATGGGTGGTGATAGTGGGTGCTGTGTGTGTTGGTGTGCAGGTGAGGGTGTGTGGGTGTGTGTTGTGCTGGGTGTATGTGAGGTAGGTATTTGTTGGTGTGCTGCTGGTGTGTGGCTTGTGTGAGGGATGAGCTGTGGGTGTGTGGTTGCTTTCTCTTGGGTGCTGGCAGTGGAATGGCATTTGCAAAGGCTCATGGTAGTGATTTGTGTCCTTTATATAGGTGGAGTTGTTGGTGTGTCTTTGTTCTCTGTCCCCACCCCCCCAGTATTTATTGGCTTGGTAATTGCTTGTTTGGCCTTTTTTTGGTTGATTTTTCCTTTGTGCTGTTTGTGTATGTTGGAAACGTTCTTGTGACCGAGTCGGACCCTGCATTGGTCTCGTACGGTGTTTTCCGTTTCGTTCACGCTGTGTTTGTGCAGTTTTGTATGCTGCGTACGCGTCGGTCGCGGTGTATTGTGTTGCTTCGGCTCGGTTTTGTATGCGTGTCGGTCGTACGGCTTGTCCTCCGTCCGACTCGGTCGTGTTTTTCGCGCCTTGCATCGTACTTTGCAGGTTGGAGTTGGCGGGTACGATTCGGTCGGATTTGTTCCGGGTGCGTGTCGGTCGGTTGGATTCGCGTGTTTTTCCGGCCGGATTGCTATTTTCCGAGCGGGTCGGTCGGTCGGCTTGGTTTCCTGACGTGTCGGTCGGATTTATCGCGGCTTGCATCGTACTTGGCGTGTCGGGCGCCACTGGTACGTGTCGGTCGGTATTTTTTCCGGATCCGAGTCGGTCGGTGCTTTTTCCGGCCCGAATCGGAATCGACCCCTAAATATTGAACAAAAAGAAATATATGAGCAAGTGACACTGCAGATACAGCATGGTTTGCTACATGAAAAAAAGAATGCCAATGCACATCATTTAAACCTATTCGAATGTACATCAGTGGTCAAGCTG
This sequence comes from Calotriton arnoldi, assembly GCA_963921515.1. Classification (NCBI taxonomy): domain Eukaryota; kingdom Metazoa; phylum Chordata; class Amphibia; order Caudata; family Salamandridae; genus Calotriton; species Calotriton arnoldi. Next base: position 3,059 of record CAWUFW010027616.1, on the reverse strand, counting down.
GAACAGGAAAAAGTTTCTTAATTAAAGTTTTCACCAGTTATCTACACAAAACTACTGGATGCCATTTATCTTGTGTTGTAACAGCTCCAACTGGATTATCAGCAGCACACAACATTAAAGGGCTTACTTTACATCGATTACTCATGCTACCAGTTGAACATGAAAATAAATTGGAATATCACAAGCTATCTGGAGAAGCTTGTTATGAAGTGTCAAGAGTACTGAAGAAAATGAAACTTCTAATCGTTGATGAGGTGAGCATGGCCTCAATCTTAATGCTTGCCTTTGTACATTTAAGAATGCAACAGATTTTAAAAACAGATTATGATGTTCTATTTGGAGGAAAACATGTAATTGTATTTGGCGACCTACTACAACTTACTCCTGTGACAGGGCAACCTGTTTTTAAAACATTTGTCCATGAAGACACTAGGAAATCTTTGGGAAGTATTGGAAATGTCAACATTTGGTCTCTTTGGGCCCGATTCACAAAAGTAATCTGAGACAAAATCCTAACTTTACGACTTTTGGTATTCACAAAAGGCATTTAGGAGTAGTAAAGTTAGGATTTTGTCTTAAGTTTGTCTTAAGTTTTGGTCTTAAGACAAAATCCTAACTTAAGTTAAACTTAAGTTAAACTTAAGTTAAACTTAAGTTAGACTTAAGACAAACTTAAGACAAAATCCTAACTTAAGTTTAACTTAAGTTAGGATTTTGTCTTAAGACCAAAACTTAAGACAAACTTAACACAAAGTCCTAACTTTACTACTCCTAAATGCCTTTTTGTGAATACCGAAAGTCGTAAAGTTAGGATTTTGTCTCAGATTACTTTTGTGAATCGGGCCCTTTTTAAATATAAAGAACTTATTAAGAATATGCGACAAGCAAGTGATGAACATTATGGAAACATTCTTCAAGATATAAGAATTGGTGTTTTGACAAAACATGGCAAAGAAGCTTTACAAAGTCATCTTTTAACGAAGTTGTTTGCAAACGAAAACATAGCACCTGAAATAATATACAAGAAAGTTGGTGAAAAGAAGTCTATCGTTTGCCTAATGCCAACCCTGCAAGAGTGTTCTACATTCAATAAAGAACTTTTGAAATTGGAAAAACGACCAATAGTAAAAATGGAAACTATTGATAAAATGGAACATGAAGGAGTTACTATTCTTCTCTCAGGGAAATTACAGTAAAAATTTGATTCTTTGGAAAAGTCGGTGTCTAAGACTACAGGTCTAGAAAAGACTTTATATGTATCTGTAAACTGTCGGGTAATTTTAAGGTGTAATTTAAATGTAGACGAAGATTTAGTAAATGGAGCAGTGGGTAAAGTTGTTGATTTTGTAAATTTTCAAAAACAGAGATGGAATTGAATTTTTGAAGACTAAATTTGATCAGATTGAAGAGGTAAAACAGATTGGACATTGTGCTGTTCGTTTTTTGCTTGTAAAAGACTTGTATGTTCGTAGAAAACAGTTTCCTCTTTCTTTAGCATATGCAGTAACCATTCATAAATCTCAAGGTTTAAGTGTAGACAGTGCTTTGGTAAATATTGGAAGTACAGTGTTTAAATGCTTCGCCGCGATCGGAATTCCGCCCAGGTGCTGGACATTCCAATCGCGGGTGTGGTTGTGACGAGCTCAGCTCGTCATGCGCACAGCACGACCGCGCAGCATGACGAGCTGAGCTCGTCATGAGCATCGAAGGGGTTAAAGAGGGTATGGCATACGTTGCATTGTCTCGAGTAAGAACATTATCTGATTTGTATTTGATTGATTTTGATGCGAAAAAGATTAGTGCTGATGTAAATTGTGTAAAAGAGTACAATCGGTTAAGAAGACTTGATGCTCCTAACTTGAGTGAATATCCCGTATATGAGAAACGTGGAGTGTGTCCAAAACGAAAATATGACAAATATTCTACTGAGATCCAAAAAAAGAAAACAATTCAAGAGAATGATGAAACTGCAAAGAAAATGAAAATGGACACTGTTGATGATATTGTAGGATACCAGTTAGAAAATAGTTCAGGTATCAACTGCTATGCTAATGTAATTGTAAATGTTGTCTTTTATCAGGAGGATCTTCATCATGAAATTATGGAAAAACGGGAAAAAAGATTCTGTTCTTTACTGCATTATATTTTTCAAAAGTTGGTAACTGATAGAACTAAAATCCATACTGCTTCTGGCATTAGGCATCTTTTGGATATATGTACTGCTTCATTGAAATTTACATTGAATATACAACAAGATGCACAAGAATTTCTTATGTTAATGCTTGGAGTATTGGAAGATGAAGGAATAGAAATTGAAAATGTATTTGGACTAAGTTACAGATGGGATCATAAATGCGAAGAGTGTTAATTTTTTTCTACTACTGAAATAGACACTGAACGATTCATATTCTTGATGATACCAGATTGCAAATCAGTGTCTTTTAACAAATTAGTAAAAACAGCTAATCAAGATATGAAATGTTCTCGTTGTAAATCAGATTTGTTGTCAACATTATATATAGAAAGATATGGAAAATATGTCATTTTAATGCTACAACATTGTAGAGCAAATGGAACAAAATTGGAAACCAAAATTAAAAATGTTGTGGCAAGTCAAGTGTCAATTTCAGGAAGAACTTTTAAAGCAGTGGCTATTATTTTCCATGATGGGCCTACTACAACATCTGGAGACTATACTGTGTATTTAAAGTGTAATAAAGGATGGACACACTGCAATGATGCTCATTTGGAATTCAAATGTAGGCTGCCTTATGAATTACCAAATTCATATCTCATATTTTTGATGCCAAAGTTTTGAAAACATCATTCGGCCTAATGGGAACATGTGAACAATTAGTGTTTGGATTATTGTTTGTGCTAATTAATATTGCATTTGGAAAATTGTGTTTGAAAGAAGTAGTTTATATATTTGATCTTTATATTATTCGCAATGTAAATGAGAGTGTATATTTTACAAAATGTACTTGACGGAAATAAAAGACTTAGGGGTCGATTCCGATCTCGGCCGGTAGGGCACCTAACAGTATTCGTCCGGAAAA
>CAWUFW010027615.1:0-25818 GCA_963921515.1 Calotriton arnoldi | reverse complement strand
CTCACGGGAGTACTTTAAATAGACAACAGGATGTGGGAGCACACCGCTGAGCTCTCAGGCAAGGTTCGCGCCCTGGCATTCTGGTAAATGCAGTTTCTTGTAGTTCGCTCCGATATTTTCGAGTGTTTCGCCAAGGTTGGCGCAGATAGTGCTGATCTCTAGACACATGTTTCTGGTTTATTAACCGTCATCAGTAGAGAATACAGTCTTGTATTTTGGGGTTTGCTGAGTAGGCTGCCAAACATTATATCAGGTCCGGTACCTCTCACTGGCGCGCAGGTGCTTCATCCACGAGCTCGTCAGCTCAATGACTCACGGGAGTACTTTAAATAGACAACAGGATGTGGGAGCACACCGCTGACCTCTCAGGCAAGGTTCGCCCCTGGCATTCTGGTAAATGCAGTTTCTTGTAGTTCGCTCCGATATTTGAGTGTTTCGCCAAGGTTGGCGCAGATAGTGCTGATCTCTAGACACGTGTTTCTGGTTTATTAACCGTCATCAGTAGAGAATACAGTCTTGTATTTTGGGGTTTGCTGAGTAGGCTGCCAAACATTATATCAGGTCCGGTACCTCTCACTGGCGCGCAGGTGCTTCATCCACGAGCTCGTCAGCTCAATGACTCACGGGAGTACTTTAAATAGACAACAGGATGTGGGAGCACACCGCTGACCTCTCAGGCAAGGTTCGCCCCTGGCATTCTGGTAAATGCAATTTCTTGTAGTTCGCTCCGATATTTGAGTGTTTCGCCAAGGTTGGCGCAGATAGTGCTGATCTCTAGACACGTGTTTCTGGTTTATTAACCGTCATCAGTAGAGAATACAGTCTTGTATTTTGGGGTTTGCTGAGTAGGCTGCCAAACATTATATCAGGTCCGGTACCTCTCACTGGCGCGCAGGTGCTTCATCCACGAGCTCGTCAGCTCAATGACTCACGGGAGTACTTTAAATAGACAACAGGATGTGGGAGCACACCGCTGACCTCTCAGGCAAGGTTCGCCCCTGGCATTCTGGTAAATGCAGTTTCTTGTAGTTCGCTCCGATATTTGAGTGTTTCGCCAAGGTTGGCGCAGATAGTGCTGATCTCTAGACACGTGTTTCTGGTTTATTAACCGTCATCAGTAGAGAATACAGTCTTGTATTTTGGGGTTTGCTGAGTAGGCTGCCAAACATTATATCAGGTCCGGTATCTCTCACTGGCGCGCAGTTGCTTCATCCACGAGCTCGTCAGCTCAATGACTCACGTGAGTACTTTAAATAGACAACAGGATGTGGGAGCACACCGCTGACCTCTCAGGCAAGGTTCGCCCCTGGCATTCTGGTAAATGCAGTTTCTTGTAGTTCGCTCCGATATTTTCGAGTGTTTCGCCAAGGTTGGCTCAGATAGTGCTGATCTCTAGACACGTGTTTCTGGTTTATTAACCGTCATCAGTAGAGAATACAGTCTTGTATTTTGGGGTTTGCTGAGTAGGCTGCCAAACATTATATCAGGTCCGGTACCTCTCACTGGCGCACAGGTGCTTCATCCACGAGCTCGTCAGCTCAATGACTCACGGGAGTACTTTAAATAGACAACAGGATGTGGGAGCACACCGCTGACCTCTCAGGAAAAGTTCGCCCCTGTATATGAGTCACAAATGCAAGTCCTGAATCCTCACCGCTGACCACCAATGTTAGATTTGGGGGTCTCTAGTTGGCAGAGGTAGGCACCTTTGACCAAATAGGGACCCTTGCGTCTAGTCAGGGTAAGGGGGTACACTCCCAAAATAACCCCTGCTCACCCTCTTTGTAGCTTGGCACGAGCAGGCAGGCTTATCTTAGAGGCAGTGTGTAAAGCATTTGTGAACACATACAGTAATATAGTGACAACACTACAAAGGGACGCCACACAGGTTGTATTATAAAAATAAGTATCTTTTATATAGATTTAACACAAGACCACAAACAACAAAAAGAATCCACGATATTGAACTTAAAAATGGTAGAAATAGCTTAGTTCTCTTAAGATGGTAAATGCGACACTTTGCGTTCAATGGACAACAGGATGTGGGAGCACACCGCTGACCTCTCAGGCAAGGTTCGCCCCTGGCATTCTGGTAAATGCAGTTTCTTGTAGTTCGCTCTGATATTTTCGAGTGTTTCGCAAAGGTTGGCGCAGATAGTGCTGATCTCTAGACACGTGTTTCTGGTTTATTAACCGTCATCAGTAGAGAATACAGTCTTGTATTTTGGGGTTTGCTGAGTATGCTGCCAAACATTATATCAGGTCCGGTACCTCTCACTGGCGCGCAGGTGCTTCATCCACGAGCTCGTCAGCTCAATGACTCACGGGAGTACTTTAAATAGACAACAGGATGTGGGAGCACACCGCTGACCTCTCAGGCAAGGTTCGCCCCTGGCATTCTGGTAAATGCAGTTTCTTGTAGTTCGCTCCGATATTTTCGAGTGTTTCGCCAAGGTTGGCGCAGATAGTGCTGATCTCTAGACACGTGTTTCTGGTTTATTAACCGTCATCAGTAGAGAATACAGTCTTGTATTTTGGGGATTGCTGAGTAGGCTGCCAAACATTATATCAGGTCCGGTACCTCTCACTGGCGCGCAGGTGCTTCATCCACGAGCTCGTCAGCTCAATGACTCACGGGAGTACTTTAAATAGACAACAGGATGTGGGAGCACACCGCTGACCTCTCAGGCAAGGTTCGCCCCTGGCATTCTGGTAAATGCAGTTTCTTGTAGTTCGCTCCGATATTTTCGAGTGTTTCACCAAGGTTGGCGCAGATAGTGCTGATCTCTAGACACGTGTTTCTGGTTTATTAACCGTCATCAGTAGAGAATACAGTCTTATATTTTGGGGTTTGCTGAGTAGGCTGCCAAACATTATATCAGGTCCGGTACCTCTCACTGGCGCGCAGGTGCTTCATCCACAAGCTTTTCAGCTCAATGACTCACGGGAGTACTTTAAATAGACAACAGGATGTGGGAGCACACCGCTGACCTCTCAGGCAAGGTTCGCCCCTGGCATTCTGGTAAATGCAGTTTCTTGTAGTTCGCTCCGATATTTTCGAGTGTTTCGCCAAGGTTGGCGCAGATAGTGCTGATCTCTAGACACGTGTTTCTGGTTTATTAACCGTCATCAGTAGAGAATACAGTCTTGTATTTTGGGGTTTGCTGAGTAGGCTGCTAAACATTATATCAGGTCCGGTACCTCTCACTGGCGCGCAGGTGCTTCATCCACGAGCTCGTCAGCTCAATGACTCACGGGAGTACTTTAAATAGACAACAGGATGTGGGAGCACACCGCTGACCTCTCAGGCAACGTTCGCCCCTGTCATTCTGGTAAATGCAGTTTCTTGTAGTTCGCTCCGATATTTTCGAGTGTTTCGCCAAGGTTGGCGCAGATAGTGCTGATCTCTAGACACGTGTTTCTGGTTTATTAACAGTCATCAGTAGAGAATACAGTCTTGTATTTTGGGGTTTGCTGAGTAGGCTGCCAAACATTATATCAGGTCCGGTACCTCTCACTGGCGCGCAGGTGCTTCATCCACGAGCTCGTCAGCTCAATGACTCACGGGAGTACTTTAAATAGACAACAGGATGTGGGAGCACACCGCTGACCTCTCAGGCAAGGTTCGCCCCTGGCATTCTGGTAATTGCAGTTTCTTGTAGTTCACTCCGATATTTTCGAGTGTTTCGCCAAGGTTGGCGCAGATAGTGCTGATCTCTAGACACGTGTTTCTGGTTTATTAACCGTCATCAGTAGAGAATACAGTCTTATATTTTGGGGTTTGCTGAGTAGGCTGCCAAACATTATATCAGGTCCGGTACCTCTCACTGGCGCGCAGGTGCTTCATCCACGAACTCGTCAGCTCAATGACTCACGGGAGTACTTTAAATAGACAACAGGATGTGGGAGCACACCGCTGACCTCTCAGGCAAGGTTCGCCCCTGGCATTCTGGTAAATGCAGTTTCTTGTAGTTCGCTCCGATATTTTCGAGTGTTTCGCCAAGGTTGGCGCACATAGTGCTGATCTCTAGACACAATGTTTCTGGTTTATTAACCGTCATCAGTAGAGAATACAGTCTTGTATTTTGGGGTTTGCTGAGTAGGCTGCCAAACATTATATCAGGTCCGGTACCTCTCACTGGCGCGCAGGTGCTTCATCCACGAGCTCGTCAGCTCAATGACTCACGGGAGTACTTTAAATAGACAACAGGATGTGGGAGCACACCGCTGACCTCTCAGGCAAGGTTCGCCCCTGGCATTCTGGTAAGTGCAGTTTCTTGTAGTTCGCTCCGATATTTTCGAGTGTTTCGCCAAGGTTGGCGCAGATAGTGCTGATCTCTAGACACGTGTTTCTGGTTTATTAACCGTCATCAGTAGAGAATACAGTCTTGTATTTTGGGGTTTGCTGAGTAGGCTGCTAAACATTATATCAGGTCCGGTACCTCTCACTGGCGCGCAGGTGCTTCATCCACGAGCTCGTCAGCTCAATGACTCACGGGAGTACTTTAAATAGACAACAGGATGTGGGAGCACACCGCTGACCTCTCAGGCAAGGTTCGCCCCTGGCATTCTGGTAAATGCAGTTTCTTGTAGTTCGCTCCGATATTTTCGAGTGTTTCGCCAAGGTTGGCGCAGATAGTGCTGATCTCTAGACACGTGTTTCTGGTTTATTAACCGTCATCAGTAGAGAATACAGTCTTGTATTTTGGGGTTTGCTGAGTAGGCTGCCAAACATTATATCAGGTCCGGTACCTCTCACTGGCGCGCAGGTGCTTCATCCACGAGCTCGTCAGCTCAATGACTCACAGGAGTACTTTAAATAGACAACAGGATGTGGGAGCACACCGCTGACCTCTCAGGCAAGGTTCGCCCCTGGCATTCTGGTAAATGCAGTTTCTTGTAGTTCGCTTCGATATTTTCACGTGTTTCGCCAAGGTTGGCGCAGATAGTGCTGATCTCTAGACACGTGTTTCTGGTTTATTAACAGTCATCAGTAGAGAATACAGTCTTGTTTTTTGGGGTTTGCTGAGTAGGCTGCCAAACATTATATCAGGTCCGGTACCTATCACTGGCGCGCAGGTGCTTCATCCACGAGCTCGTCAGCTCAATGACTCACGGGAGTACTTTAAATAGACAACAGGATGTGGGAGCACACCGCTGACCACTCAGGCAAGGTTCGCCCCTGGCATTCTGGTAAATGCAGTTTCTTGTAGTTCGCTCCGATATTTTCGAGTGTTTCGCCAAGGTTGGCGCAGATAGTGCTGATCTCTAGACACGTGTTTCTGGTTTATTAACAGTCATCAGTAGAGAATACAGTCTTGTATTTTGGGGTTTGCTGAGTAGGCTGCCAAACATTATATCAGGTCCGGTACCTCTCACTGGCGCGCAGGTGCTTCATCCACGAGCTCGTCAGCTCAATGACTCACGGGAGTACTTTAAATAGACAACAGGATGTGGGAGCACACCGCTGACCTCTCAGGCAAGGTTCGCCCCCTGGCATTCTGGTAAATGCAGTTTCTTGTAGTTCACTCCGATATTTTCGAGTGTTTCGCCAAGGTTGGCGCAGATAGTGCTGATCTCTAGACACGTGTTTCTGGTTTATTAACAGTCATCAGTAGAGAATACAGTCTTGTATTTTGGGGTTTGCTGAGTAGGCTGCCAAACATTATATCAGGTCCGGTACCTCTCACTGGCGCGCAGGTGCTTCATCCACGAGCTCGTCAGCTCAATGACTCACGGGAGTACTTTAAATAGACAACAGGATGTGGGAGCACACCGCTGACCTCTCAGGCAAGGTTCGCCCCTGGCATTCTGGTAAATGCAGTTTCTTGTAGTTCACTCCGATATTTTCGAGTGTTTCGCCAAGGTTGGCGCAGATAGTGCTGATCTCTAGACACGTGTTTCTGGTTTATTAACAGTCATCAGTAGAGAATACAGTCTTGTATTTTGGGGTTTGCTGAGTAGGCTGCCAAACATTATATCAGGTCCGGTACCTCTCACTGGCGCGCAGGTGCTTCATCCACGAGCTCGTCAGCTCAATGACTCACGGGAGTACTTTAAATAGACAACAGGATGTGGGAGCACACCGCTGACCTCTCAGGCAAGGTTCGCCCCTGGCATTCTGGTAAATGCAGTTTCTTGTAGTTCACTCCGATATTTTCGAGTGTTTCGCCAAGGTTGGCGCAGATAGTGCTGATCTCTAGACACGTGTTTCTGGTTTATTAACAGTCATCAGTAGAGAATACAGTCTTGTATTTTGGGGTTTGCTGAGTAGGCTGCCAAACATTATATCAGGTCCGGTACCTCTCACTGGCGCGCAGGTGCTTCATCCACGAGCTCGTCAGCTCAATGACTCACGGGAGTACTTTAAATAGACAACAGGATGTGGGAGCACACCGCTGACCTCTCAGGCAAGGTTCGCCCCTGGCATTCTGGTAAATGCAGTTTCTTGTAGTTCACTCCGATATTTTCGAGTGTTTCGCCAAGGTTGGCGCAGATAGTGCTGATCTCTAGACACGTGTTTCTGGTTTATTAACAGTCATCAGTAGAGAATACAGTCTTGTATTTTGGGGTTTGCTGAGTAGGCTGCCAAACATTATATCAGGTCCGGTACCTCTCACTGGCGCGCAGGTGCTTCATCCACGAGCTCGTCAGCTCAATGACTCACGGGAGTACTTTAAATAGACAACAGGATGTGGGAGCACACCGCTGACCTCTCAGGCAAGGTTCGCCCCTGGCATTCTGGTAAATGCAGTTTCTTGTAGTTCACTCCGATATTTTCGAGTGTTTCGCCAAGGTTGGCGCAGATAGTGCTGATCTCTAGACACGTGTTTCTGGTTTATTAACAGTCATCAGTAGAGAATACAGTCTTGTATTTTGGGGTTTGCTGAGTAGGCTGCCAAACATTATATCAGGTCCGGTACCTCTCACTGGCGCGCAGGTGCTTCATCCACGAGCTCGTCAGCTCAATGACTCACGGGAGTACTTTAAATAGACAACAGGATGTGGGAGCACACCGCTGACCTCTCAGGCAAGGTTCGCCCCTGGCATTCTGGTAAATGCAGTTTCTTGTAGTTCACTCCGATATTTTCGAGTGTTTCGCCAAGGTTGGCGCAGATAGTGCTGATCTCTAGACACGTGTTTCTGGTTTATTAACAGTCATCAGTAGAGAATACAGTCTTGTATTTTGGGGTTTGCTGAGTAGGCTGCCAAACATTATATCAGGTCCGGTACCTCTCACTGGCGCGCAGGTGCTTCATCCACGAGCTCGTCAGCTCAATGACTCACGGGAGTACTTTAAATAGACAACAGGATGTGGGAGCACACCGCTGACCTCTCAGGCAAGGTTCGCCCCTGGCATTCTGGTAAATGCAGTTTCTTGTAGTTCACTCCGATATTTTCGAGTGTTTCGCCAAGGTTGGCGCAGATAGTGCTGATCTCTAGACACGTGTTTCTGGTTTATTAACAGTCATCAGTAGAGAATACAGTCTTGTATTTTGGGGTTTGCTGAGTAGGCTGCCAAACATTATATCAGGTCCGGTACCTCTCACTGGCGCGCAGGTGCTTCATCCACGAGCTCGTCAGCTCAATGACTCACGGGAGTACTTTAAATAGACAACAGGATGTGGGAGCACACCGCTGACCTCTCAGGCAAGGTTCGCCCCTGGCATTCTGGTAAATGCAGTTTCTTGTAGTTCACTCCGATATTTTCGAGTGTTTCGCCAAGGTTGGCGCAGATAGTGCTGATCTCTAGACACGTGTTTCTGGTTTATTAACAGTCATCAGTAGAGAATACAGTCTTGTATTTTGGGGTTTGCTGAGTAGGCTGCCAAACATTATATCAGGTCCGGTACCTCTCACTGGCGCGCAGGTGCTTCATCCACGAGCTCGTCAGCTCAATGACTCACGGGAGTACTTTAAATAGACAACAGGATGTGGGAGCACACCGCTGACCTCTCAGGCAAGGTTCGCCCCTGGCATTCTGGTAAATGCAGTTTCTTGTAGTTCACTCCGATATTTTCGAGTGTTTCGCCAAGGTTGGCGCAGATAGTGCTGATCTCTAGACACGTGTTTCTGGTTTATTAACAGTCATCAGTAGAGAATACAGTCTTGTATTTTGGGGTTTGCTGAGTAGGCTGCCAAACATTATATCAGGTCCGGTACCTCTCACTGGCGCGCAGGTGCTTCATCCACGAGCTCGTCAGCTCAATGACTCACGGGAGTACTTTAAATAGACAACAGGATGTGGGAGCACACCGCTGACCTCTCAGGCAAGGTTCGCCCCTGGCATTCTGGTAAATGCAGTTTCTTGTAGTTCACTCCGATATTTTCGAGTGTTTCGCCAAGGTTGGCGCAGATAGTGCTGATCTCTAGACACGTGTTTCTGGTTTATTAACAGTCATCAGTAGAGAATACAGTCTTGTATTTTGGGGTTTGCTGAGTAGGCTGCCAAACATTATATCAGGTCCGGTACCTCTCACTGGCGCGCAGGTGCTTCATCCACGAGCTCGTCAGCTCAATGACTCACGGGAGTACTTTAAATAGACAACAGGATGTGGGAGCACACCGCTGACCTCTCAGGCAAGGTTCGCCCCTGGCATTCTGGTAAATGCAGTTTCTTGTAGTTCACTCCGATATTTTCGAGTGTTTCGCCAAGGTTGGCGCAGATAGTGCTGATCTCTAGACACGTGTTTCTGGTTTATTAACAGTCATCAGTAGAGAATACAGTCTTGTATTTTGGGGTTTGCTGAGTAGGCTGCCAAACATTATATCAGGTCCGGTACCTCTCACTGGCGCGCAGGTGCTTCATCCACGAGCTCGTCAGCTCAATGACTCACGGGAGTACTTTAAATAGACAACAGGATGTGGGAGCACACCGCTGACCTCTCAGGCAAGGTTCGCCCCTGGCATTCTGGTAAATGCAGTTTCTTGTAGTTCACTCCGATATTTTCGAGTGTTTCGCCAAGGTTGGCGCAGATAGTGCTGATCTCTAGACACGTGTTTCTGGTTTATTAACAGTCATCAGTAGAGAATACAGTCTTGTATTTTGGGGTTTGCTGAGTAGGCTGCCAAACATTATATCAGGTCCGGTACCTCTCACTGGCGCGCAGGTGCTTCATCCACGAGCTCGTCAGCTCAATGACTCACGGGAGTACTTTAAATAGACAACAGGATGTGGGAGCACACCGCTGACCTCTCAGGCAAGGTTCGCCCCTGGCATTCTGGTAAATGCAGTTTCTTGTAGTTCACTCCGATATTTTCGAGTGTTTCGCCAAGGTTGGCGCAGATAGTGCTGATCTCTAGACACGTGTTTCTGGTTTATTAACAGTCATCAGTAGAGAATACAGTCTTGTATTTTGGGGTTTGCTGAGTAGGCTGCCAAACATTATATCAGGTCCGGTACCTCTCACTGGCGCGCAGGTGCTTCATCCACGAGCTCGTCAGCTCAATGACTCACGGGAGTACTTTAAATAGACAACAGGATGTGGGAGCACACCGCTGACCTCTCAGGCAAGGTTCGCCCCTGGCATTCTGGTAAATGCAGTTTCTTGTAGTTCACTCCGATATTTTCGAGTGTTTCGCCAAGGTTGGCGCAGATAGTGCTGATCTCTAGACACGTGTTTCTGGTTTATTAACAGTCATCAGTAGAGAATACAGTCTTGTATTTTGGGGTTTGCTGAGTAGGCTGCCAAACATTATATCAGGTCCGGTACCTCTCACTGGCGCGCAGGTGCTTCATCCACGAGCTCGTCAGCTCAATGACTCACGGGAGTACTTTAAATAGACAACAGGATGTGGGAGCACACCGCTGACCTCTCAGGCAAGGTTCGCCCCTGGCATTCTGGTAAATGCAGTTTCTTGTAGTTCACTCCGATATTTTCGAGTGTTTCGCCAAGGTTGGCGCAGATAGTGCTGATCTCTAGACACGTGTTTCTGGTTTATTAACAGTCATCAGTAGAGAATACAGTCTTGTATTTTGGGGTTTGCTGAGTAGGCTGCCAAACATTATATCAGGTCCGGTACCTCTCACTGGCGCGCAGGTGCTTCATCCACGAGCTCGTCAGCTCAATGACTCACGGGAGTACTTTAAATAGACAACAGGATGTGGGAGCACACCGCTGACCTCTCAGGCAAGGTTCGCCCCTGGCATTCTGGTAAATGCAGTTTCTTGTAGTTCACTCCGATATTTTCGAGTGTTTCGCCAAGGTTGGCGCAGATAGTGCTGATCTCTAGACACGTGTTTCTGGTTTATTAACAGTCATCAGTAGAGAATACAGTCTTGTATTTTGGGGTTTGCTGAGTAGGCTGCCAAACATTATATCAGGTCCGGTACCTCTCACTGGCGCGCAGGTGCTTCATCCACGAGCTCGTCAGCTCAATGACTCACGGGAGTACTTTAAATAGACAACAGGATGTGGGAGCACACCGCTGACCTCTCAGGCAAGGTTCGCCCCTGGCATTCTGGTAAATGCAGTTTCTTGTAGTTCACTCCGATATTTTCGAGTGTTTCGCCAAGGTTGGCGCAGATAGTGCTGATCTCTAGACACGTGTTTCTGGTTTATTAACAGTCATCAGTAGAGAATACAGTCTTGTATTTTGGGGTTTGCTGAGTAGGCTGCCAAACATTATATCAGGTCCGGTACCTCTCACTGGCGCGCAGGTGCTTCATCCACGAGCTCGTCAGCTCAATGACTCACGGGAGTACTTTAAATAGACAACAGGATGTGGGAGCACACCGCTGACCTCTCAGGCAAGGTTCGCCCCTGGCATTCTGGTAAATGCAGTTTCTTGTAGTTCACTCCGATATTTTCGAGTGTTTCGCCAAGGTTGGCGCAGATAGTGCTGATCTCTAGACACGTGTTTCTGGTTTATTAACAGTCATCAGTAGAGAATACAGTCTTGTATTTTGGGGTTTGCTGAGTAGGCTGCCAAACATTATATCAGGTCCGGTACCTCTCACTGGCGCGCAGGTGCTTCATCCACGAGCTCGTCAGCTCAATGACTCACGGGAGTACTTTAAATAGACAACAGGATGTGGGAGCACACCGCTGACCTCTCAGGCAAGGTTCGCCCCTGGCATTCTGGTAAATGCAGTTTCTTGTAGTTCACTCCGATATTTTCGAGTGTTTCGCCAAGGTTGGCGCAGATAGTGCTGATCTCTAGACACGTGTTTCTGGTTTATTAACAGTCATCAGTAGAGAATACAGTCTTGTATTTTGGGGTTTGCTGAGTAGGCTGCCAAACATTATATCAGGTCCGGTACCTCTCACTGGCGCGCAGGTGCTTCATCCACGAGCTCGTCAGCTCAATGACTCACGGGAGTACTTTAAATAGACAACAGGATGTGGGAGCACACCGCTGACCTCTCAGGCAAGGTTCGCCCCTGGCATTCTGGTAAATGCAGTTTCTTGTAGTTCACTCCGATATTTTCGAGTGTTTCGCCAAGGTTGGCGCAGATAGTGCTGATCTCTAGACACGTGTTTCTGGTTTATTAACAGTCATCAGTAGAGAATACAGTCTTGTATTTTGGGGTTTGCTGAGTAGGCTGCCAAACATTATATCAGGTCCGGTACCTCTCACTGGCGCGCAGGTGCTTCATCCACGAGCTCGTCAGCTCAATGACTCACGGGAGTACTTTAAATAGACAACAGGATGTGGGAGCACACCGCTGACCTCTCAGGCAAGGTTCGCCCCTGGCATTCTGGTAAATGCAGTTTCTTGTAGTTCACTCCGATATTTTCGAGTGTTTCGCCAAGGTTGGCGCAGATAGTGCTGATCTCTAGACACGTGTTTCTGGTTTATTAACAGTCATCAGTAGAGAATACAGTCTTGTATTTTGGGGTTTGCTGAGTAGGCTGCCAAACATTATATCAGGTCCGGTACCTCTCACTGGCGCGCAGGTGCTTCATCCACGAGCTCGTCAGCTCAATGACTCACGGGAGTACTTTAAATAGACAACAGGATGTGGGAGCACACCGCTGACCTCTCAGGCAAGGTTCGCCCCTGGCATTCTGGTAAATGCAGTTTCTTGTAGTTCACTCCGATATTTTCGAGTGTTTCGCCAAGGTTGGCGCAGATAGTGCTGATCTCTAGACACGTGTTTCTGGTTTATTAACAGTCATCAGTAGAGAATACAGTCTTGTATTTTGGGGTTTGCTGAGTAGGCTGCCAAACATTATATCAGGTCCGGTACCTCTCACTGGCGCGCAGGTGCTTCATCCACGAGCTCGTCAGCTCAATGACTCACGGGAGTACTTTAAATAGACAACAGGATGTGGGAGCACACCGCTGACCTCTCAGGCAAGGTTCGCCCCTGGCATTCTGGTAAATGCAGTTTCTTGTAGTTCACTCCGATATTTTCGAGTGTTTCGCCAAGGTTGGCGCAGATAGTGCTGATCTCTAGACACGTGTTTCTGGTTTATTAACAGTCATCAGTAGAGAATACAGTCTTGTATTTTGGGGTTTGCTGAGTAGGCTGCCAAACATTATATCAGGTCCGGTACCTCTCACTGGCGCGCAGGTGCTTCATCCACGAGCTCGTCAGCTCAATGACTCACGGGAGTACTTTAAATAGACAACAGGATGTGGGAGCACACCGCTGACCTCTCAGGCAAGGTTCGCCCCTGGCATTCTGGTAAATGCAGTTTCTTGTAGTTCACTCCGATATTTTCGAGTGTTTCGCCAAGGTTGGCGCAGATAGTGCTGATCTCTAGACACGTGTTTCTGGTTTATTAACAGTCATCAGTAGAGAATACAGTCTTGTATTTTGGGGTTTGCTGAGTAGGCTGCCAAACATTATATCAGGTCCGGTACCTCTCACTGGCGCGCAGGTGCTTCATCCACGAGCTCGTCAGCTCAATGACTCACGGGAGTACTTTAAATAGACAACAGGATGTGGGAGCACACCGCTGACCTCTCAGGCAAGGTTCGCCCCTGGCATTCTGGTAAATGCAGTTTCTTGTAGTTCACTCCGATATTTTCGAGTGTTTCGCCAAGGTTGGCGCAGATAGTGCTGATCTCTAGACACGTGTTTCTGGTTTATTAACAGTCATCAGTAGAGAATACAGTCTTGTATTTTGGGGTTTGCTGAGTAGGCTGCCAAACATTATATCAGGTCCGGTACCTCTCACTGGCGCGCAGGTGCTTCATCCACGAGCTCGTCAGCTCAATGACTCACGGGAGTACTTTAAATAGACAACAGGATGTGGGAGCACACCGCTGACCTCTCAGGCAAGGTTCGCCCCTGGCATTCTGGTAAATGCAGTTTCTTGTAGTTCACTCCGATATTTTCGAGTGTTTCGCCAAGGTTGGCGCAGATAGTGCTGATCTCTAGACACGTGTTTCTGGTTTATTAACAGTCATCAGTAGAGAATACAGTCTTGTATTTTGGGGTTTGCTGAGTAGGCTGCCAAACATTATATCAGGTCCGGTACCTCTCACTGGCGCGCAGGTGCTTCATCCACGAGCTCGTCAGCTCAATGACTCACGGGAGTACTTTAAATAGACAACAGGATGTGGGAGCACACCGCTGACCTCTCAGGCAAGGTTCGCCCCTGGCATTCTGGTAAATGCAGTTTCTTGTAGTTCACTCCGATATTTTCGAGTGTTTCGCCAAGGTTGGCGCAGATAGTGCTGATCTCTAGACACGTGTTTCTGGTTTATTAACAGTCATCAGTAGAGAATACAGTCTTGTATTTTGGGGTTTGCTGAGTAGGCTGCCAAACATTATATCAGGTCCGGTACCTCTCACTGGCGCGCAGGTGCTTCATCCACGAGCTCGTCAGCTCAATGACTCACGGGAGTACTTTAAATAGACAACAGGATGTGGGAGCACACCGCTGACCTCTCAGGCAAGGTTCGCCCCTGGCATTCTGGTAAATGCAGTTTCTTGTAGTTCACTCCGATATTTTCGAGTGTTTCGCCAAGGTTGGCGCAGATAGTGCTGATCTCTAGACACGTGTTTCTGGTTTATTAACAGTCATCAGTAGAGAATACAGTCTTGTATTTTGGGGTTTGCTGAGTAGGCTGCCAAACATTATATCAGGTCCGGTACCTCTCACTGGCGCGCAGGTGCTTCATCCACGAGCTCGTCAGCTCAATGACTCACGGGAGTACTTTAAATAGACAACAGGATGTGGGAGCACACCGCTGACCTCTCAGGCAAGGTTCGCCCCTGGCATTCTGGTAAATGCAGTTTCTTGTAGTTCACTCCGATATTTTCGAGTGTTTCGCCAAGGTTGGCGCAGATAGTGCTGATCTCTAGACACGTGTTTCTGGTTTATTAACAGTCATCAGTAGAGAATACAGTCTTGTATTTTGGGGTTTGCTGAGTAGGCTGCCAAACATTATATCAGGTCCGGTACCTCTCACTGGCGCGCAGGTGCTTCATCCACGAGCTCGTCAGCTCAATGACTCACGGGAGTACTTTAAATAGACAACAGGATGTGGGAGCACACCGCTGACCTCTCAGGCAAGGTTCGCCCCTGGCATTCTGGTAAATGCAGTTTCTTGTAGTTCACTCCGATATTTTCGAGTGTTTCGCCAAGGTTGGCGCAGATAGTGCTGATCTCTAGACACGTGTTTCTGGTTTATTAACAGTCATCAGTAGAGAATACAGTCTTGTATTTTGGGGTTTGCTGAGTAGGCTGCCAAACATTATATCAGGTCCGGTACCTCTCACTGGCGCGCAGGTGCTTCATCCACGAGCTCGTCAGCTCAATGACTCACGGGAGTACTTTAAATAGACAACAGGATGTGGGAGCACACCGCTGACCTCTCAGGCAAGGTTCGCCCCTGGCATTCTGGTAAATGCAGTTTCTTGTAGTTCACTCCGATATTTTCGAGTGTTTCGCCAAGGTTGGCGCAGATAGTGCTGATCTCTAGACACGTGTTTCTGGTTTATTAACAGTCATCAGTAGAGAATACAGTCTTGTATTTTGGGGTTTGCTGAGTAGGCTGCCAAACATTATATCAGGTCCGGTACCTCTCACTGGCGCGCAGGTGCTTCATCCACGAGCTCGTCAGCTCAATGACTCACGGGAGTACTTTAAATAGACAACAGGATGTGGGAGCACACCGCTGACCTCTCAGGCAAGGTTCGCCCCTGGCATTCTGGTAAATGCAGTTTCTTGTAGTTCACTCCGATATTTTCGAGTGTTTCGCCAAGGTTGGCGCAGATAGTGCTGATCTCTAGACACGTGTTTCTGGTTTATTAACAGTCATCAGTAGAGAATACAGTCTTGTATTTTGGGGTTTGCTGAGTAGGCTGCCAAACATTATATCAGGTCCGGTACCTCTCACTGGCGCGCAGGTGCTTCATCCACGAGCTCGTCAGCTCAATGACTCACGGGAGTACTTTAAATAGACAACAGGATGTGGGAGCACACCGCTGACCTCTCAGGCAAGGTTCGCCCCTGGCATTCTGGTAAATGCAGTTTCTTGTAGTTCACTCCGATATTTTCGAGTGTTTCGCCAAGGTTGGCGCAGATAGTGCTGATCTCTAGACACGTGTTTCTGGTTTATTAACAGTCATCAGTAGAGAATACAGTCTTGTATTTTGGGGTTTGCTGAGTAGGCTGCCAAACATTATATCAGGTCCGGTACCTCTCACTGGCGCGCAGGTGCTTCATCCACGAGCTCGTCAGCTCAATGACTCACGGGAGTACTTTAAATAGACAACAGGATGTGGGAGCACACCGCTGACCTCTCAGGCAAGGTTCGCCCCTGGCATTCTGGTAAATGCAGTTTCTTGTAGTTCACTCCGATATTTTCGAGTGTTTCGCCAAGGTTGGCGCAGATAGTGCTGATCTCTAGACACGTGTTTCTGGTTTATTAACAGTCATCAGTAGAGAATACAGTCTTGTATTTTGGGGTTTGCTGAGTAGGCTGCCAAACATTATATCAGGTCCGGTACCTCTCACTGGCGCGCAGGTGCTTCATCCACGAGCTCGTCAGCTCAATGACTCACGGGAGTACTTTAAATAGACAACAGGATGTGGGAGCACACCGCTGACCTCTCAGGCAAGGTTCGCCCCTGGCATTCTGGTAAATGCAGTTTCTTGTAGTTCACTCCGATATTTTCGAGTGTTTCGCCAAGGTTGGCGCAGATAGTGCTGATCTCTAGACACGTGTTTCTGGTTTATTAACAGTCATCAGTAGAGAATACAGTCTTGTATTTTGGGGTTTGCTGAGTAGGCTGCCAAACATTATATCAGGTCCGGTACCTCTCACTGGCGCGCAGGTGCTTCATCCACGAGCTCGTCAGCTCAATGACTCACGGGAGTACTTTAAATAGACAACAGGATGTGGGAGCACACCGCTGACCTCTCAGGCAAGGTTCGCCCCTGGCATTCTGGTAAATGCAGTTTCTTGTAGTTCACTCCGATATTTTCGAGTGTTTCGCCAAGGTTGGCGCAGATAGTGCTGATCTCTAGACACGTGTTTCTGGTTTATTAACAGTCATCAGTAGAGAATACAGTCTTGTATTTTGGGGTTTGCTGAGTAGGCTGCCAAACATTATATCAGGTCCGGTACCTCTCACTGGCGCGCAGGTGCTTCATCCACGAGCTCGTCAGCTCAATGACTCACGGGAGTACTTTAAATAGACAACAGGATGTGGGAGCACACCGCTGACCTCTCAGGCAAGGTTCGCCCCTGGCATTCTGGTAAATGCAGTTTCTTGTAGTTCACTCCGATATTTTCGAGTGTTTCGCCAAGGTTGGCGCAGATAGTGCTGATCTCTAGACACGTGTTTCTGGTTTATTAACAGTCATCAGTAGAGAATACAGTCTTGTATTTTGGGGTTTGCTGAGTAGGCTGCCAAACATTATATCAGGTCCGGTACCTCTCACTGGCGCGCAGGTGCTTCATCCACGAGCTCGTCAGCTCAATGACTCACGGGAGTACTTTAAATAGACAACAGGATGTGGGAGCACACCGCTGACCTCTCAGGCAAGGTTCGCCCCTGGCATTCTGGTAAATGCAGTTTCTTGTAGTTCACTCCGATATTTTCGAGTGTTTCGCCAAGGTTGGCGCAGATAGTGCTGATCTCTAGACACGTGTTTCTGGTTTATTAACAGTCATCAGTAGAGAATACAGTCTTGTATTTTGGGGTTTGCTGAGTAGGCTGCCAAACATTATATCAGGTCCGGTACCTCTCACTGGCGCGCAGGTGCTTCATCCACGAGCTCGTCAGCTCAATGACTCACGGGAGTACTTTAAATAGACAACAGGATGTGGGAGCACACCGCTGACCTCTCAGGCAAGGTTCGCCCCTGGCATTCTGGTAAATGCAGTTTCTTGTAGTTCGCTCCGATATTTTCGAGTGTTTCGCCAAGGTTGGCGCAGATAGTGCTGATCTCTAGACACGTGTTTCTGGTTTATTAACCGTCATCAGTAGAGAATACAGTCTTGTATTTTGGGGTTTGCTGAGTAGGCTGCCAAACATTATATCAGGTCCGGTACCTCTCTCTGGCGCGCAGGTGCTTCATCCACGAGCTCGTCAGCTCAATGCCTCCTGAGTACTTTAAATAGACAACAGGATGTGGGAGCACACCGCTGACCTCTCAGGCAAGGTTCGTCCCTGGCATTCTGGTAAATGCAGTTTCTTGTAGTTCGCTCCGATATTTTCGAGTGTTTCGCCAAGGTTGGCGCAGATAGTGCTGATCTCTAGACACGTGTTTCTGGTTTATTAACAGTCATCAGTAGAGAATACAGTCTTGTATTTTGGGGTTTGCTGAGCAGGCTGCCAAACATTATATCAGGTCCGGTACCTCTCACTGGCGCGCAGGTGCTTCATCCACGAGCTCGTCAGCTCAATGACTCACGGGAGTCCTTTAAATAGACAACAGGATGTGGGAGCACACCGCTGACCTCTCAGGCAAGGTTCGCCCCTGGCATTCTGGTAAATGCAGTTTCTTGTAGTTCACTCCGATATTTTCGAGTGTTTCACCAAGGTTGGCGCAGATAGTGCTGATCTCTAGACACGTGTTTCTGGTTTATTAACCGTCATCAGTAGAGAATACAGTCTTGTATTTTGGGGTTTGCCGAGTAGGCTGCCAAACATTATATCAGTTCCGGTACCTCTCACTGGCACGCAGGTGCTTCATCCACGAGCTCGTCAGCTCAATGACTCACGGGAGTACTTTAAATAGACAACAGGATGTGGGAGCACACCGCTGAGCTCTCAGGCAAGGTTCGCGCCCCTGGCATTCTGGTAAATGCAGTTTCTTGTAGTTCGCTCCGATATTTTCGAGTGTTTCGCCAAGGTTGGCGCAGATAGTGCTGATCTCTAGACACATGTTTCTGGTTTATTAACCGTCATCAGTAGAGAATACAGTCTTGTATTTTGGGGTTTGCTGAGTAGGCTGCCAAACATTATATCAGGTCCGGTACCTCTCACTGGCGCGCAGGTGCTTCATCCACGAGCTCGTCAGCTCAATGACTCACGGGAGTACTTTAAATAGACAACAGGATGTGGGAGCACACCGCTGACCTCTCAGGCAAGGTTCGCCCCTGGCATTCTGGTAAATGCAGTTTCTTGTAGTTCACTCCGATATTTTCGAGTGTTTCGCCAAGGTTAGGCGCAGATTGTGCTGATCTCTAGACACGTGTTTCTGGTTTATTAACCGTCATCAGTAGAGAATACAGTCTTATATTTTGGGGTTTGCTGAGTAGGCTGCCAAACATTATATCAGGTCCGGGTACCTCTCACTGGCGCGCAGGTGCTTCATCCACGAACTCGTCAGCTCAATGACTCACGGGAGTACTTTAAATAGACAACAGGATGTGGGAGCACACCGCTGACCTCTCAGGCAAGGTTCGCCCCTGGCATTCTGGTAAATGCAGTTTCTTGTAGTTCGCTCCGATATTTTCGAGTGTTTCGCCAAGGTTGGCGCACATAGTGCTGATCTCTAGACACGTGTTTCTGGTTTATTAACCGTCATCAGTAGAGAATACAGTCTTATATTTTGGGGTTTGCTGAGTAGGCTGCCAAACATTATATCAGGTCCGGTACCTCTCACTGGCGCGCAGGTGCTTCATCCACGAACTCGTCAGCTCAATGACTCACGGGAGTACTTTAAATAGACAACAGGATGTGGGAGCACACCGCTGACCTCTCAGGCAAGGTTCGCCCCTGGCATTCTGGTAAATGCAGTTTCTTGTAGTTCGCTCCGATATTTTCGAGTGTTTCGCCAAGGTTGGCGCACATAGTGCTGATCTCTAGACACGTGTTTCTGGTTTATTAACCGTCATCAGTAGAGAATACAGTTTTGTATTTTGGGGTTTGCTGAGTAGGCTGCCAAACATTATATCAGGTCCGGTACCTCTCACTGGCGCGCAGGTGCTTCATCCACGAGCTCGTCAGCTCAATGACTCACGGGAGTACTTTAAATAGACAACAGGATGTGGGAGCACACCGCTGACCTCTCAGGCAAGGTTCGCCCCTGGCATTCTGGTAAGTGCAGTTTCTTGTAGTTCGCTCCGATATTTTCGAGTGTTTCGCCAAGGTTGGCGCAGATAGTGCTGATCTCTAGACACGTGTTTCTGGTTTATTAACCGTCATCAGTAGAGAATACAGTCTTGTATTTTGGGGTTTGCTGAGTAGGCTGCTAAACATTATATCAGGTCCGGTACCTCTCACTGGCGCGCAGGTGCTTCATCCACGAGCTCGTCAGCTCAATGACTCACGGGAGTACTTTAAATAGACAACAGGATGTGGGAGCACCGCTGACCTCTCAGGCAAGGTTCGCCCCTGGCATTCTGGTAAATGCAGTTTCTTGTAGTTCGCTCCGATATTTTCGAGTTTTCGCCAAGGTTGGCGCAGATAGTGCTGATCTCTAGACACGTGTTTCTGGTTTATTAACCGTCATCAGTAGAGAATACAGTCTTGTATTTTGGGGTTTGCTGAGTAGGCTGCCAAACATTATATCAGGTCCGGTACCTCTCACTGGCGCGCAGGTGCTTCATCCACGAGCTCGTCAGCTCAATGACTCACAGGAGTACTTTAAATAGACAACAGGATGTGGGAGCACACCGCTGACCTCTCAGGCAAGGTTCGCCCCTGGCATTCTGGTAAATGCAGTTTCTTGTAGTTCGCTCCGATATTTTCGAGTGTTTCGCCAAGGTTGGCGCACATAGTGCTGATCTCTAGACACGTGTTTCTGGTTTATTAACCGTCATCAGTAGAGAATACAGTCTTGTATTTTGGGGTTTGCTGAGTAGGCTGCCAAACATTATATCAGGTCCGGTACCTCTCACTGGTGCGCAGGTGCTTCATCCACGAGCTCGTCAGCTCAATGACTCACAGGAGTACTTTAAATAGACAACAGGATGTGGGAGCACACCGCTGACCTCTCAGGCAAGGTTCGCCCCTGGCATTCTGGTAAATGCAGTTTCTTGTAGTTCGCTCCGATATTTTCGAGTGTTTCGCCAAGGTTGGCTCAGATAGTGCTGATCTCTAGACACGTGTTTCTGGTTTATTAACCGTCATCAGTAGAGAATACAGTCTTGTATTTTGGGGTTTGCTGAGTAGGCTGCCAAACATTATATCAGGTCCGGTACCTCTCACTGGCGCACAGGTGCTTCATCCACGAGCTCGTCAGCTCAATGACTCACAGGAGTACTTTAAATAGACAACAGGATGTGGGAGCACACCGCTGACCTCTCAGGAAAAGTTCGCCCCTGTATATGAGTCACAAATGCAAGTCCTGAATCCTCACCGCTGACCACCAATGTTAGATTTGGGGGTCTCTAGTTGGCAGAGGTAGGCACCTTTGACCAAATAGGGACCCTTGCGTCTAGTCAGGGTAAGGGGGTACACTCCCAAAATAACCCCTGCTCACCCTCTTTGTAGCTTGGCACGAGCAGGCAGGCTTATCTTAGAGGCAGTGTGTAAAGCATTTGTGAACACATACAGTAATATAGTGACAACACTACAAAGGGACGCCACACAGGTTGTATTATAAAAATAAGTATCTTTTATATAGATTTAACACAAGACCACAAACAACAAAAAGAATCCACGATATTGAACTTAAAAATGGTAGAAATAGCTTAGTTCTCTTAAGATGGTAAATGCGACACTTTGTGTTCAATGGACAACAGGATGTGGGAGCACACCGCTGACCTCTCAGGCAAGGTTCGCCCCTGGCATTCTGGTAAATGCAGTTTCTTGTAGTTCGCTCTGATATTTTCGAGTGTTTCGCCAAGGTTGGCGCAGATAGTGCTGATCTCTAGACACGTGTTTCTGGTTTATTAACCGTCATCAGTAGAGAATACAGTCTTGTATTTTGGGGTTTGCTGAGTATGCTGCCAAACATTATATCAGGTCCGGTACCTCTCACTGGCGCGCAGGTGCTTCATCCACGAGCTCGTCAGCTCAATGACTCACGGGAGTACTTTAAATAGACAACAGGATGTGGGAGCACACCGCTGACCTCTCAGGCAAGGTTCGCCCCTGGCATTCTGGTAAATGCAGTTTCTTGTAGTTCGCTCCGATATTTTTCGAGTGTTTCGCCAAGGTTGGCGCAGATAGTGCTGATCTCTAGACACGTGTTTCTGGTTTATTAACCGTCATCAGTAGAGAATACAGTCTTGTATTTTGGGGATTGCTGAGTAGGCTGCCAAACATTATATCAGGTCCGGTACCTCTCACTGGCGCGCAGGTGCTTCATCCACGAGCTCGTCAGCTCAATGACTCACGGGAGTACTTTAAATAGACAACAGGATGTGGGAGCACACCGCTGACCTCTCAGGCAAGGTTCGCCCCTGGCATTCTGGTAAATGCAGTTTCTTGTAGTTCGCTCCGATATTTTCGAGTGTTTCGCCAAGGTTGGCGCAGATAGTGCTGATCTCTAGACACGTGTTTCTGGTTTATTAACCGTCATCAGTAGAGAATACAGTCTTGTATTTTGGGGTTTGCTGAGTAGGCTGCCAAACATTATATCAGGTCCGGTACCTCTCTCTGGCGCGCAGGTGCTTCATCCACGAGCTCGTCAGCTCAATGACTCACGTGAGTACTTTAAATAGACAACAGGATGTGGGAGCACACCGCTGACCTCTCAGGCAAGGTTCGTCCCTGGCATTCTGGTAAATGCAGTTTCTTGTAGATCGCTCCAATATTTTTGAGTGTTTCGCCAAGGTTGGCGCAGATAGTGCTGATCTCTAGACACGTGTTTCTGGTTTATTAACCGTCATCAGTAGAGAATACAGTCTTGTATTTTGGGGTTTGCTGAGTAGGCTGCCAAACATTATATCAGGTCCGGTACCTCTCACTGGCGCGCAGGTGCTTCATCCACGAGCTCGTCAGCTCAATGACTCACGGGAGTACTTTAAATAGACAACAGGATGTGGGAGCACACCGCTGACCTCTCAGGCAAGGTTCGCCCCTGGCATTCTGGTAAATGCAGTTTCTTGTAGTTCGCTCCGATATTTGAGTGTTTCGCCAAGGTTGGCGCAGATAGTGCTGATCTCTAGACACGTGTTTCTGGTTTATTAACCGTCATCAGTAGAGAATACAGTCTTGTATTTTGGGGTTTGCTGAGTAGGCTGCCAAACATTATATCAGGTCCGGTACCTCTCACTGGCGCGCAGGTGCTTCATCCACGAGCTGCGTCAGCTCAATGACTCACGGGAGTACTTTAAATAGACAACAGGATGTGGGAGCACA
Source organism: Calotriton arnoldi (assembly GCA_963921515.1). NCBI lineage: Eukaryota > Metazoa > Chordata > Amphibia > Caudata > Salamandridae > Calotriton > Calotriton arnoldi. The sequence continues at coordinate 3,149 of CAWUFW010027615.1, read as the reverse complement.
TCGCTGACCTCTCAGGCAAGGTTCGCCCCTGGCATTCTGGTAAATGCAGTTTCTTGTAGTTCGCTCCGATATTTGAGTGTTTCGCCAAGGTTGGCGCAGATAGTGCTGATCTCTAGACACGTGTTTCTGGTTTATTAACCGTCATCAGTAGAGAATACAGTCTTGTATTTTGGGGTTTGCTGAGTAGGCTGCCAAACATTATATCAGGTCCGGTATCTCTCACTGGCTCGCAGTTGCTTCATCCACGAGCTCGTCAGCTCAATGACTCACGTGAGTACTTTAAATACACAACAGGATGTGGGAGCACACCGCTGACCTCTCAGGCAAGGTTCGCCCCTGGCATTCTGGTAAATGCAGTTTCTTGTAGTTCGCTCCGATATTTTTTAGTGTTTCGCCAAGGTTGGCTCAGATAGTGCTGATCTCTAGACACGTGTTTCTGGTTTATTAACCGTCATCAGTAGAGAATACAGTCTTGTATTTTGTGGTTTGCTGAGTAGGCTGCCAAACATTATATCAGGTCCGGTACCTCTCACTGGCGCACAGGTGCTTCATCCACGAGCTCGTCAGCTCAATGACTCACGGGAGTACTTTAAATAGACAACAGGATGTGGGAGCACACCGCTGACCTCTCAGGAAAAGTTCGCCCCTGTATATGAGTCACAAATGCAAGTCCTGAATCCTCACCGCTGACCACCAATGTTAGATTTGGGGGTCTCTAGTTGGCAGAGGTAGGCACCTTTGACCAAATAGGGACCCTTGTGTCTAGTCAGGGTAAGGGGGTACACTCCCAAAATAACCCCTGCTCACCCTCTTTGTAGCTTGGCACAAGCAGGCAGGCTTATCTTAGAGGCAGTGTGTAAAGCATTTGTGAACACATACAGTAATATAGTGACAACACTACAAAGGGACGCCACACAGGTTGTATTATAAAAATAAGTATCTTTTATATAGATTTAACACAAGACCACAAACAACAAAAAGAATCCACGATACTGTACTTAAAAATGGTAGAAATAGCTAGTTCTCTTAAGATGGTAAATGCGACACTTTGCGTTCAATGTACCTTTGGATGCGTAACGCTATACAACAAAGAGTTGCAGGGAAGGTGATGCGTCGGTTCCTTACACGCAAGAACGGTGATGCATCGGTTCCTTGCTTCGGGGGAGGTGATGCGTCGGTTCCCTACTACTGCGTAGGGGACGGTGATGCGTCGGTTCCTTACTGGAGAGGAGGTGATGCGTCGGTTCTTCACCGCGTGGGGAGGTGATGCGTCGGTTTCTTACTGCGCTTCTGTGGCGATGCGTCCAGCAACGCCGCGATGCGGTGACGACCCGGTGCAATGAGACAAAATGGCGTCTTCTTGATGTTGCGACAACGAAGGGGTGATGCGCGCACGCCCGACGGCGACTCAGTGAATCTTCTGAGCCGCGACAGGCCCTGCGACACGCTTCTCTGGTGATGCGACGGCGTCTGCTGCGACGGCGACACTCTTCTCCAGGGATGCGGGGCTCCTCGCTGATGCGATGCGACAGCATGCTTCCTCAGCGATGCGACGACAGCTGCTGCGGCAGCGACACGCTTCTCCAGTGATGCGACGGCGTCTGCTGCGACGGCGACACTCTTCTCCGGTGATGCGAGGCGCTTCGGTTGATGCGATGGCGACAGCGGCAGCACGCTTTCTCAGCGATGCGACGACAACTGCTGCGGCGGTGACACGCTTCTTCGTCTTGAGTCGCGCTTCCAGTTCCCAGCGACACGCAGTCTCTCAGAAGGCCCAGCTCAACAGCAGGCACTTCAATTCCCAGCAAGGGAAGGCCGGGAGAAGCTGGTTGGTGAAGTCTTGTATCCCTGAGACTTCAGGCAGGAGGCAAGCTCTGGTTCAAGCCCTTGGAGATCTTCTTACAAGTTGATGAAAGTAGCACAAAGTCCTTTCTCCTTGCTTTGGCAATCAGGTAACCACTGCAGGCCAATCCTCAAGCAGTACACAGCATAGGGATAGTCTCTTCCTGCAGTCTCTCTCTCTGGTTCCTCTCCTCAGCAAAGGCTCTTCTTGTTTCCCAGAAGTGATCTAAAGTCTTGGGGTCAGGGCCCCAGTATTTATACACCAAAATCCTTTGTCTCTGAAGGCAGAGAGTGTCTGTACCTAGTCCAAACCAGTTCTGGTCAGTCTTGGAGCACTTTGTTTACAGGACTCCTTCTTTCCTTTGACAGTGTGGGCCAGGGACATCAGACGCACCACAGGAGGTGGAGCCAGCATTGTGGAGGGAAGGCACAGCCCTATTCAGGTCCCAGGTGCAACTCCTCCCACCACTCTACATGTAGATCTCTCTATTCAGCCCTGTGCTGACTCACCCTGTCCCCTGGAATCCCCCAGCCCCTGTCACTCACAAACCAGACATGGAATACACAACTTAGCAGAGGCAGGCTTGGACAGTTAGGCAAGAAAATACCTACTTTCTAAAAGTGGTATTTTCAAACACAGAATGTTAAAATCAACTTCACTAAAAGATGTATTTTATCATTCTGAGTTCAGGCATACTAAATTCGTTTTTCTACCACGTTCCCTGGGTCAGTTAGAATTATAAGATGTTATAATCAAACTGCCCATTCTGGCCTATGGGGAACAGGTAGCCTTGCAATAGTGAAAAACGAAAATGGCTGTAATTCACTATTAGGACATGCCACACACACCAGGGCATGTCCTACCTTATACTTACAATGCACCCTGCCCTTGGGCCTACCATAGGGGTGTCTGATATGAAGAAAAGGGAAGGTTTAGGGACTGGCAAGTGGGTGCACTTGTCCAGTCAACATGGCAGTCACAGACTTCACACAGGCTCTGCAATGGCAGGCCTGAGACACACTTTACAAGCTGCTTCTGTGGGTGGCACAACCAGTGCTGCATGCCCACCAGCAGCATTTGATTTACAAGCCCTGGGCACACGCAGTGCACTGTAATAGGGTCTGACAAGTAAACCAAATAAGCCAATCATGGAGTCACTAATCCATACATCAATTTTACCATAGGGAGCACTTGCACTGTGGCACGGGATAGCAGTGGCACAGTGCCCAAAGCATCTAAGACCAGCAAAAACATCAGAGGCAACAGCAAAAAATGGAAGGGAGACCCTCGCCAATGGTGCCAGGTC
>CAWUFW010027614.1:0-25829 GCA_963921515.1 Calotriton arnoldi | reverse complement strand
TAGCCTGAAATCGTCCCAGGATGTTGATCGTCCAGGACATGGTTTCATAGCCGTCGGGACTGCCCATGAAAGGTGAACAAGACGCTCTTGTACATGGCTGTTGGGGTGGCGCGGCGCTGTGTAATAACGATGGATTAAACCCAGAGTCTGTAGACTGGGGTTTGAAACACGTGCATTCGCCCGATCGTTCAGACGCTCAGCGGGAAGAGCGTCTGTCCGCACACCACCGGAGTCAAGTTATCCCGGCCGATAGCCGATAGCTTGAAACCTGTCCTGTGACGCTTGATCCCGCCCGAAAGACATGGCCGCAGCCTGTCTGACTGTTCCTGCAGGTCAGGGTCAAGACTGATTTTGCATATGGCCATGCCTGAACTGGGGCGGCGCAGAAGCAAATAACGATGGATTAAACTCCAGATCTGCGACCGTAGTCAATCGTGCAGCACTCAACCATCATCCGTGTGCCTTGCATTTCGCCTCCCAAGCGTAAATCGGTCCTCGCGTTACTCACTTACTGGAGTCACATCCCGGCTGATGAAGGCCGATTTGTCCGGTCCCAGCATTTTCGATTCGTCCAGAGCCATCGCAGTTCGGAACACTGTTCATGTTGGCCGGGTCAAGACTGATTTGGCATGGCCATGTCTGAATCGCGAAGCGGGTGAAGCAAAAATAACCGAGCTGGATTAAACCTGCATCTGCAGGTGTGTTATCCGGCCCGTCATCTGTGTGTACTCGCCCCCAAGTGGAAAGGGTATACCAGACGGTCCCGTTACCACGCCACTGGAATCGCTACCCTGCTGATGAAGCCGATAGCCTGAAACCGCTCAGACGCTTGACAGTCCAGGAGAGATACTCGCAGCTGTCTGACTTCCAGAGGGCACAAATGTAAGATCGACTTGCATATGGCCATGTCTCGCGGCGTGAAGCGTAATAAATTGGCTGGATAACCTGGTCTGTGACTGGGGTGAATGTTTGCCACGTGCAAGACGTCACATCTTGTGTGTTTGTACGCTTCTACAGGTATGCGTTTACCACGCCACTGGAGTCGCGTTGAGCCCCGGCTGATTGCCGATAGGTTCGGAAACGTCCTGTGCTGATCGCCGGTCCGTGGAATAATGGCTTCGGGTTCGCCTGACACGTTCCCGACAGGCCTCCATGAGGCACAAGACCGGTCAAGCATGAAGGCTGCACGTCTCGAACTGCGGCGACAAGAAAGCAGTCAACTACGGACGACTGGGGCAATGCCCCACATCGCGTGACTGATGGCGGTCCATGTCAATGCAGGCGTCACCAGCATCTCGCATCGCGCGGTGAGTGGCGTCCAGGGGCGTCCGCAGCCACCGGAGTCAGCGTCGGCCGATTTGAAGGCCGATAAAGCCTGAAATCGCCCCAGGCGATTGTCTGACGCCGTCCAGTGGAAGACGCGAAAGGTTCGCCGTCCGCCCGAGGTCAGTAGGTCAAGATCGGATTTGCATATGGCCGGCGTTCGAACCGGCGGCGCGCGCGGTGAGCGAAACAACGATGGATTAAAACTCAGACCCGTGACCGGGGCGAATAGGTCGCGCCAAGTGCAGCATTCGCCCAGTTTTACGCCCAAGCGGACGGGTATGCCCAGACGGTCCCGCATAGCTCACACGCCACTGGAGTCGCTGGCCGGTCTGACGCTGAGCCGATAGCTCGGAGACCGCCCTGTGACGCTGGATTCCCGTCCAGCGACGACAGCGGCTGAAAGTGCCGTCCGGGACTGCTCCTTACGAGGCACAGGGGTCAAGACGGATTTGCATATGGCCATGTTCGAATCTCGTAACCAGGCGGCGTGTGGCAGCTGCGGATTACAACCGACCGGGGTGAAAGCCTGATCCAGTGACCGCGGCCATGTCCATCATCGCTGCGAGCATTACCGCCCGAACAGGCAGGGCTACTGCCTCTGCTGACGTTGTCCCGCGCAGTTACATTACCGCTGCGAGCAGGCTTCCGGCTGATTAACTGTCCCCAGGGACGCTTGACTCCGTCCAGGGAGACATGGTTTCGGCAGCTCGGTTCGACCGTTCCACGAGCACAGGTCACCGATTTCGGCATATGCGGCTGCCTGAACTGGGCGCGAAGCTGTAAATAACGATGGATTAAACCCAGATCGGAGTGAATGTTTGCTAGCGTAGACATCCCATCACTGTGTTGTGCCGTACGCTCCTAAGTGGGAAGTGGCGTTCCAGAGGTCCGCAGTTGACTGCCACCGGAGTCAAGCATCCCGGCCGATGAAGCCTGATAACCTGAGCCCTGTCCTGTGACGTTGATTCCGTCCAGGAGTGACTGGAGTCGTCTGCACCTGTTCATGAAGCACAGCGATTTGCATATGGCCATGCTCGAATCGGCGGCGCGGGCAGCAAAATAACGCATGGATTGAACTCCAGATGCACGTTGCTCAATCGGCATGCATCCATCATCTTGGTGCCTTGGTATGCTTCCGCGACGCAGGTTCAGACGCGTCCGCGCCACCACGCCACCGGAGTCGTTATCCCGGCTGATGGATAGGCCGATGTGAAATCGCCCCAGGATGCTTGATTCCGTCCAGGGAAGACATGGTTGGCAGTCGGGCTGGATTCACCGATGGGCACAGGGTCAAGACTTCGCATATGGCCATGTTCACCGTCAGTGGCGCGGGAAAGCAAAATAACGATGGACTTAAACCCAGATTCTGACCGGGGTGAATGTTCGCCAATGTGCAGCACTCACCCATCATCTTTGTACTCGCCCCAAGCGGGAAGGTGTAGCCCAGCGAGTGGTCCGCCACCGCGCCACCGGAGTCGCTTGATCCTGGCTGATGAGCCGATGGCGGAAACCGGTCCTGTGACGTTGATTCCGTCCAGGAAGACATGCTGGCAGCGCGTCTGTCCCCTGAGGCACAGGGTCAAGACGATTTGCATATGGCCATGTTCGAGTCCGGGGCGGCGCGCGTGAAGCAAAACATCGCATGGGATTAAACCTCCAGATCTGTGACTCGGGGGCGCATGTTCGCACGAGTAGCCTCCGGCCGCCACCTGTGTGTTTTGCATTCCGCTCCAGCGGGAGGGATACCCAGCACGCAGTCCCCGCGTTTCACGCCACTGGAGTTGCTATCTCCGGCTGATTTGTGCGCTCGATAGTTCTCGGAAAACCGGGTCCCAGTGATGCTTCGATTCCTCGTCCAGGAAAGACAGGCTGTCTGAGCAGTTCGGCGTCTCGACTCTTCATGAGGCACAGTATCAAGATACCGATTTGCATAGGCCATGTCCGGGGTGGCGCGGGTGAAGCAAAATAACGCATGGATTAAACCCAGATCTGCGACTGCCGGGTATCGGCCATCGCAGCATTCCGCCCATCATCCGTGCGCTTTAGCTTCGGGCCAAGGGCATGCCTGTGCATGAGCCCCGCAGCCATTACACGAATGTTATCGGCTGGTTTAGCAGCGATAGCCTGGAAACCAGTCCAGTGACGCTTGATTCCGTCCAGGCAATATTCTGACTGTTTCATGAGGCACTAGTGGGTCAAGACCGATTTGCATATGGCCATGCCCGACCAAAACACACAAGATGATGGACGGAATGCTGCACATTGGCAAACATTCACCCCCAGTCACAGATCTGGGTTTAATCCATCGTTATTTTGCTTCACCACGCCACCCCAGTTCAGACATAGCCATATGCAAATCAGTCTTGACCCTGTGCCTCATGGGAACAGTCCAGACCGAACTGCCAAGCCATGTCTTCCCTGGACCGGAATCAAGCATCCTAGGACCGGTTTCAGGCTATCAGCCTTCATCAGCCAGGATAGCTTGACTCCAGTGGCGTAGTGAGCACGGGACCCACGTCTGGGCATACCCTTCCCACATAGGGCAAAATGCAAAACACACAAGATGATGGACGGAATGCTGCACATTGGCAAACATTCACCCCCAGTCACAGATCTGGGTTTAATCCATCGTTATTTTGCTTCACCACGCCACCCCAGTTCAGACATAGCCATATGCAAATCAGTCTTGACCCTGTGCCTCATGGGAACAGTCCAGACCGAACTGCCAAGCCATGTCTTCCCTGGACCGGAATCAAGCATCCTAGGACCGGTTTCAGGCTATCAGCCTTCATCAGCCAGGATAGCTTGACTCCAGTGGCGTAGTGAGCACGGGACCCACGTCTGGGCATACCCTTCCCACATAGGGCAAAATGCAAAACACACAAGATGATGGACGGAATGCTGCACATTGGCAAACATTCACCCCCAGTCACAGATCTGGGTTTAATCCATCGTTATTTTGCTTCACCACGCCACCCCAGTTCAGACATAGCCATATGCAAATCAGTCTTGACCCTGTGCCTCATGGGAACAGTCCAGACCGAACTGCCAAGCCATGTCTTCCCTGGACCGGAATCAAGCATCCTAGGACCGGTTTCAGGCTATCAGCCTTCATCAGCCAGGATAGCTTGACTCCAGTGGCGTAGTGAGCACGGGACCCACGTCTGGGCATACCCTTCCCACATAGGGCAAAATGCAAAACACACAAGATGATGGACGGAATGCTGCACATTGGCAAACATTCACCCCCAGTCACAGATCTGGGTTTAATCCATCGTTATTTTGCTTCACCACGCCACCCCAGTTCAGACATAGCCATATGCAAATCAGTCTTGACCCTGTGCCTCATGGGAACAGTCCAGACCGAACTGCCAAGCCATGTCTTCCCTGGACCGGAATCAAGCATCCTAGGACCGGTTTCAGGCTATCAGCCTTCATCAGCCAGGATAGCTTGACTCCAGTGGCGTAGTGAGCACGGGACCCACGTCTGGGCATACCCTTCCCACATAGGGCAAAATGCAAAACACACAAGATGATGGACGGAATGCTGCACATTGGCAAACATTCACCCCCAGTCACAGATCTGGGTTTAATCCATCGTTATTTTGCTTCACCACGCCACCCCAGTTCAGACATAGCCATATGCAAATCAGTCTTGACCCTGTGCCTCATGGGAACAGTCCAGACCGAACTGCCAAGCCATGTCTTCCCTGGACCGGAATCAAGCATCCTAGGACCGGTTTCAGGCTATCAGCCTTCATCAGCCAGGATAGCTTGACTCCAGTGGCGTAGTGAGCACGGGACCCACGTCTGGGCATACCCTTCCCACATAGGGCAAAATGCAAAACACACAAGATGATGGACGGAATGCTGCACATTGGCAAACATTCACCCCCAGTCACAGATCTGGGTTTAATCCATCGTTATTTTGCTTCACCACGCCACCCCAGTTCAGACATAGCCATATGCAAATCAGTCTTGACCCTGTGCCTCATGGGAACAGTCCAGACCGAACTGCCAAGCCATGTCTTCCCTGGACCGGAATCAAGCATCCTAGGACCGGTTTCAGGCTATCAGCCTTCATCAGCCAGGATAGCTTGACTCCAGTGGCGTAGTGAGCACGGGACCCACGTCTGGGCATACCCTTCCCACATAGGGCAAAATGCAAAACACACAAGATGATGGACGGAATGCTGCACATTGGCAAACATTCACCCCCAGTCACAGATCTGGGTTTAATCCATCGTTATTTTGCTTCACCACGCCACCCCAGTTCAGACATAGCCATATGCAAATCAGTCTTGACCCTGTGCCTCATGGGAACAGTCCAGACCGAACTGCCAAGCCATGTCTTCCCTGGACCGGAATCAAGCATCCTAGGACCGGTTTCAGGCTATCAGCCTTCATCAGCCAGGATAGCTTGACTCCAGTGGCGTAGTGAGCACGGGACCCACGTCTGGGCATACCCTTCCCACATAGGGCAAAATGCAAAACACACAAGATGATGGACGGAATGCTGCACATTGGCAAACATTCACCCCCAGTCACAGATCTGGGTTTAATCCATCGTTATTTTGCTTCACCACGCCACCCCAGTTCAGACATAGCCATATGCAAATCAGTCTTGACCCTGTGCCTCATGGGAACAGTCCAGACCGAACTGCCAAGCCATGTCTTCCCTGGACCGGAATCAAGCATCCTAGGACCGGTTTCAGGCTATCAGCCTTCATCAGCCAGGATAGCTTGACTCCAGTGGCGTAGTGAGCACGGGACCCACGTCTGGGCATACCCTTCCCACATAGGGCAAAATGCAAAACACACAAGATGATGGACGGAATGCTGCACATTGGCAAACATTCACCCCCAGTCACAGATCTGGGTTTAATCCATCGTTATTTTGCTTCACCACGCCACCCCAGTTCAGACATAGCCATATGCAAATCAGTCTTGACCCTGTGCCTCATGGGAACAGTCCAGACCGAACTGCCAAGCCATGTCTTCCCTGGACCGGAATCAAGCATCCTAGGACCGGTTTCAGGCTATCAGCCTTCATCAGCCAGGATAGCTTGACTCCAGTGGCGTAGTGAGCACGGGACCCACGTCTGGGCATACCCTTCCCACATAGGGCAAAATGCAAAACACACAAGATGATGGACGGAATGCTGCACATTGGCAAACATTCACCCCCAGTCACAGATCTGGGTTTAATCCATCGTTATTTTGCTTCACCACGCCACCCCAGTTCAGACATAGCCATATGCAAATCAGTCTTGACCCTGTGCCTCATGGGAACAGTCCAGACCGAACTGCCAAGCCATGTCTTCCCTGGACCGGAATCAAGCATCCTAGGACCGGTTTCAGGCTATCAGCCTTCATCAGCCAGGATAGCTTGACTCCAGTGGCGTAGTGAGCACGGGACCCACGTCTGGGCATACCCTTCCCACATAGGGCAAAATGCAAAACACACAAGATGATGGACGGAATGCTGCACATTGGCAAACATTCACCCCCAGTCACAGATCTGGGTTTAATCCATCGTTATTTTGCTTCACCACGCCACCCCAGTTCAGACATAGCCATATGCAAATCAGTCTTGACCCTGTGCCTCATGGGAACAGTCCAGACCGAACTGCCAAGCCATGTCTTCCCTGGACCGGAATCAAGCATCCTAGGACCGGTTTCAGGCTATCAGCCTTCATCAGCCAGGATAGCTTGACTCCAGTGGCGTAGTGAGCACGGGACCCACGTCTGGGCATACCCTTCCCACATAGGGCAAAATGCAAAACACACAAGATGATGGACGGAATGCTGCACATTGGCAAACATTCACCCCCAGTCACAGATCTGGGTTTAATCCATCGTTATTTTGCTTCACCACGCCACCCCAGTTCAGACATAGCCATATGCAAATCAGTCTTGACCCTGTGCCTCATGGGAACAGTCCAGACCGAACTGCCAAGCCATGTCTTCCCTGGACCGGAATCAAGCATCCTAGGACCGGTTTCAGGCTATCAGCCTTCATCAGCCAGGATAGCTTGACTCCAGTGGCGTAGTGAGCACGGGACCCACGTCTGGGCATACCCTTCCCACATAGGGCAAAATGCAAAACACACAAGATGATGGACGGAATGCTGCACATTGGCAAACATTCACCCCCAGTCACAGATCTGGGTTTAATCCATCGTTATTTTGCTTCACCACGCCACCCCAGTTCAGACATAGCCATATGCAAATCAGTCTTGACCCTGTGCCTCATGGGAACAGTCCAGACCGAACTGCCAAGCCATGTCTTCCCTGGACCGGAATCAAGCATCCTAGGACCGGTTTCAGGCTATCAGCCTTCATCAGCCAGGATAGCTTGACTCCAGTGGCGTAGTGAGCACGGGACCCACGTCTGGGCATACCCTTCCCACATAGGGCAAAATGCAAAACACACAAGATGATGGACGGAATGCTGCACATTGGCAAACATTCACCCCCAGTCACAGATCTGGGTTTAATCCATCGTTATTTTGCTTCACCACGCCACCCCAGTTCAGACATAGCCATATGCAAATCAGTCTTGACCCTGTGCCTCATGGGAACAGTCCAGACCGAACTGCCAAGCCATGTCTTCCCTGGACCGGAATCAAGCATCCTAGGACCGGTTTCAGGCTATCAGCCTTCATCAGCCAGGATAGCTTGACTCCAGTGGCGTAGTGAGCACGGGACCCACGTCTGGGCATACCCTTCCCACATAGGGCAAAATGCAAAACACACAAGATGATGGACGGAATGCTGCACATTGGCAAACATTCACCCCCAGTCACAGATCTGGGTTTAATCCATCGTTATTTTGCTTCACCACGCCACCCCAGTTCAGACATAGCCATATGCAAATCAGTCTTGACCCTGTGCCTCATGGGAACAGTCCAGACCGAACTGCCAAGCCATGTCTTCCCTGGACCGGAATCAAGCATCCTAGGACCGGTTTCAGGCTATCAGCCTTCATCAGCCAGGATAGCTTGACTCCAGTGGCGTAGTGAGCACGGGACCCACGTCTGGGCATACCCTTCCCACATAGGGCAAAATGCAAAACACACAAGATGATGGACGGAATGCTGCACATTGGCAAACATTCACCCCCAGTCACAGATCTGGGTTTAATCCATCGTTATTTTGCTTCACCACGCCACCCCAGTTCAGACATAGCCATATGCAAATCAGTCTTGACCCTGTGCCTCATGGGAACAGTCCAGACCGAACTGCCAAGCCATGTCTTCCCTGGACCGGAATCAAGCATCCTAGGACCGGTTTCAGGCTATCAGCCTTCATCAGCCAGGATAGCTTGACTCCAGTGGCGTAGTGAGCACGGGACCCACGTCTGGGCATACCCTTCCCACATAGGGCAAAATGCAAAACACACAAGATGATGGACGGAATGCTGCACATTGGCAAACATTCACCCCCAGTCACAGATCTGGGTTTAATCCATCGTTATTTTGCTTCACCACGCCACCCCAGTTCAGACATAGCCATATGCAAATCAGTCTTGACCCTGTGCCTCATGGGAACAGTCCAGACCGAACTGCCAAGCCATGTCTTCCCTGGACCGGAATCAAGCATCCTAGGACCGGTTTCAGGCTATCAGCCTTCATCAGCCAGGATAGCTTGACTCCAGTGGCGTAGTGAGCACGGGACCCACGTCTGGGCATACCCTTCCCACATAGGGCAAAATGCAAAACACACAAGATGATGGACGGAATGCTGCACATTGGCAAACATTCACCCCCAGTCACAGATCTGGGTTTAATCCATCGTTATTTTGCTTCACCACGCCACCCCAGTTCAGACATAGCCATATGCAAATCAGTCTTGACCCTGTGCCTCATGGGAACAGTCCAGACCGAACTGCCAAGCCATGTCTTCCCTGGACCGGAATCAAGCATCCTAGGACCGGTTTCAGGCTATCAGCCTTCATCAGCCAGGATAGCTTGACTCCAGTGGCGTAGTGAGCACGGGACCCACGTCTGGGCATACCCTTCCCACATAGGGCAAAATGCAAAACACACAAGATGATGGACGGAATGCTGCACATTGGCAAACATTCACCCCCAGTCACAGATCTGGGTTTAATCCATCGTTATTTTGCTTCACCACGCCACCCCAGTTCAGACATAGCCATATGCAAATCAGTCTTGACCCTGTGCCTCATGGGAACAGTCCAGACCGAACTGCCAAGCCATGTCTTCCCTGGACCGGAATCAAGCATCCTAGGACCGGTTTCAGGCTATCAGCCTTCATCAGCCAGGATAGCTTGACTCCAGTGGCGTAGTGAGCACGGGACCCACGTCTGGGCATACCCTTCCCACATAGGGCAAAATGCAAAACACACAAGATGATGGACGGAATGCTGCACATTGGCAAACATTCACCCCCAGTCACAGATCTGGGTTTAATCCATCGTTATTTTGCTTCACCACGCCACCCCAGTTCAGACATAGCCATATGCAAATCAGTCTTGACCCTGTGCCTCATGGGAACAGTCCAGACCGAACTGCCAAGCCATGTCTTCCCTGGACCGGAATCAAGCATCCTAGGACCGGTTTCAGGCTATCAGCCTTCATCAGCCAGGATAGCTTGACTCCAGTGGCGTAGTGAGCACGGGACCCACGTCTGGGCATACCCTTCCCACATAGGGCAAAATGCAAAACACACAAGATGATGGACGGAATGCTGCACATTGGCAAACATTCACCCCCAGTCACAGATCTGGGTTTAATCCATCGTTATTTTGCTTCACCACGCCACCCCAGTTCAGACATAGCCATATGCAAATCAGTCTTGACCCTGTGCCTCATGGGAACAGTCCAGACCGAACTGCCAAGCCATGTCTTCCCTGGACCGGAATCAAGCATCCTAGGACCGGTTTCAGGCTATCAGCCTTCATCAGCCAGGATAGCTTGACTCCAGTGGCGTAGTGAGCACGGGACCCACGTCTGGGCATACCCTTCCCACATAGGGCAAAATGCAAAACACACAAGATGATGGACGGAATGCTGCACATTGGCAAACATTCACCCCCAGTCACAGATCTGGGTTTAATCCATCGTTATTTTGCTTCACCACGCCACCCCAGTTCAGACATAGCCATATGCAAATCAGTCTTGACCCTGTGCCTCATGGGAACAGTCCAGACCGAACTGCCAAGCCATGTCTTCCCTGGACCGGAATCAAGCATCCTAGGACCGGTTTCAGGCTATCAGCCTTCATCAGCCAGGATAGCTTGACTCCAGTGGCGTAGTGAGCACGGGACCCACGTCTGGGCATACCCTTCCCACATAGGGCAAAATGCAAAACACACAAGATGATGGACGGAATGCTGCACATTGGCAAACATTCACCCCCAGTCACAGATCTGGGTTTAATCCATCGTTATTTTGCTTCACCACGCCACCCCAGTTCAGACATAGCCATATGCAAATCAGTCTTGACCCTGTGCCTCATGGGAACAGTCCAGACCGAACTGCCAAGCCATGTCTTCCCTGGACCGGAATCAAGCATCCTAGGACCGGTTTCAGGCTATCAGCCTTCATCAGCCAGGATAGCTTGACTCCAGTGGCGTAGTGAGCACGGGACCCACGTCTGGGCATACCCTTCCCACATAGGGCAAAATGCAAAACACACAAGATGATGGACGGAATGCTGCACATTGGCAAACATTCACCCCCAGTCACAGATCTGGGTTTAATCCATCGTTATTTTGCTTCACCACGCCACCCCAGTTCAGACATAGCCATATGCAAATCAGTCTTGACCCTGTGCCTCATGGGAACAGTCCAGACCGAACTGCCAAGCCATGTCTTCCCTGGACCGGAATCAAGCATCCTAGGACCGGTTTCAGGCTATCAGCCTTCATCAGCCAGGATAGCTTGACTCCAGTGGCGTAGTGAGCACGGGACCCACGTCTGGGCATACCCTTCCCACATAGGGCAAAATGCAAAACACACAAGATGATGGACGGAATGCTGCACATTGGCAAACATTCACCCCCAGTCACAGATCTGGGTTTAATCCATCGTTATTTTGCTTCACCACGCCACCCCAGTTCAGACATAGCCATATGCAAATCAGTCTTGACCCTGTGCCTCATGGGAACAGTCCAGACCGAACTGCCAAGCCATGTCTTCCCTGGACCGGAATCAAGCATCCTAGGACCGGTTTCAGGCTATCAGCCTTCATCAGCCAGGATAGCTTGACTCCAGTGGCGTAGTGAGCACGGGACCCACGTCTGGGCATACCCTTCCCACATAGGGCAAAATGCAAAACACACAAGATGATGGACGGAATGCTGCACATTGGCAAACATTCACCCCCAGTCACAGATCTGGGTTTAATCCATCGTTATTTTGCTTCACCACGCCACCCCAGTTCAGACATAGCCATATGCAAATCAGTCTTGACCCTGTGCCTCATGGGAACAGTCCAGACCGAACTGCCAAGCCATGTCTTCCCTGGACCGGAATCAAGCATCCTAGGACCGGTTTCAGGCTATCAGCCTTCATCAGCCAGGATAGCTTGACTCCAGTGGCGTAGTGAGCACGGGACCCACGTCTGGGCATACCCTTCCCACATAGGGCAAAATGCAAAACACACAAGATGATGGACGGAATGCTGCACATTGGCAAACATTCACCCCCAGTCACAGATCTGGGTTTAATCCATCGTTATTTTGCTTCACCACGCCACCCCAGTTCAGACATAGCCATATGCAAATCAGTCTTGACCCTGTGCCTCATGGGAACAGTCCAGACCGAACTGCCAAGCCATGTCTTCCCTGGACCGGAATCAAGCATCCTAGGACCGGTTTCAGGCTATCAGCCTTCATCAGCCAGGATAGCTTGACTCCAGTGGCGTAGTGAGCACGGGACCCACGTCTGGGCATACCCTTCCCACATAGGGCAAAATGCAAAACACACAAGATGATGGACGGAATGCTGCACATTGGCAAACATTCACCCCCAGTCACAGATCTGGGTTTAATCCATCGTTATTTTGCTTCACCACGCCACCCCAGTTCAGACATAGCCATATGCAAATCAGTCTTGACCCTGTGCCTCATGGGAACAGTCCAGACCGAACTGCCAAGCCATGTCTTCCCTGGACCGGAATCAAGCATCCTAGGACCGGTTTCAGGCTATCAGCCTTCATCAGCCAGGATAGCTTGACTCCAGTGGCGTAGTGAGCACGGGACCCACGTCTGGGCATACCCTTCCCACATAGGGCAAAATGCAAAACACACAAGATGATGGACGGAATGCTGCACATTGGCAAACATTCACCCCCAGTCACAGATCTGGGTTTAATCCATCGTTATTTTGCTTCACCACGCCACCCCAGTTCAGACATAGCCATATGCAAATCAGTCTTGACCCTGTGCCTCATGGGAACAGTCCAGACCGAACTGCCAAGCCATGTCTTCCCTGGACCGGAATCAAGCATCCTAGGACCGGTTTCAGGCTATCAGCCTTCATCAGCCAGGATAGCTTGACTCCAGTGGCGTAGTGAGCACGGGACCCACGTCTGGGCATACCCTTCCCACATAGGGCAAAATGCAAAACACACAAGATGATGGACGGAATGCTGCACATTGGCAAACATTCACCCCCAGTCACAGATCTGGGTTTAATCCATCGTTATTTTGCTTCACCACGCCACCCCAGTTCAGACATAGCCATATGCAAATCAGTCTTGACCCTGTGCCTCATGGGAACAGTCCAGACCGAACTGCCAAGCCATGTCTTCCCTGGACCGGAATCAAGCATCCTAGGACCGGTTTCAGGCTATCAGCCTTCATCAGCCAGGATAGCTTGACTCCAGTGGCGTAGTGAGCACGGGACCCACGTCTGGGCATACCCTTCCCACATAGGGCAAAATGCAAAACACACAAGATGATGGACGGAATGCTGCACATTGGCAAACATTCACCCCCAGTCACAGATCTGGGTTTAATCCATCGTTATTTTGCTTCACCACGCCACCCCAGTTCAGACATAGCCATATGCAAATCAGTCTTGACCCTGTGCCTCATGGGAACAGTCCAGACCGAACTGCCAAGCCATGTCTTCCCTGGACCGGAATCAAGCATCCTAGGACCGGTTTCAGGCTATCAGCCTTCATCAGCCAGGATAGCTTGACTCCAGTGGCGTAGTGAGCACGGGACCCACGTCTGGGCATACCCTTCCCACATAGGGCAAAATGCAAAACACACAAGATGATGGACGGAATGCTGCACATTGGCAAACATTCACCCCCAGTCACAGATCTGGGTTTAATCCATCGTTATTTTGCTTCACCACGCCACCCCAGTTCAGACATAGCCATATGCAAATCAGTCTTGACCCTGTGCCTCATGGGAACAGTCCAGACCGAACTGCCAAGCCATGTCTTCCCTGGACCGGAATCAAGCATCCTAGGACCGGTTTCAGGCTATCAGCCTTCATCAGCCAGGATAGCTTGACTCCAGTGGCGTAGTGAGCACGGGACCCACGTCTGGGCATACCCTTCCCACATAGGGCAAAATGCAAAACACACAAGATGATGGACGGAATGCTGCACATTGGCAAACATTCACCCCCAGTCACAGATCTGGGTTTAATCCATCGTTATTTTGCTTCACCACGCCACCCCAGTTCAGACATAGCCATATGCAAATCAGTCTTGACCCTGTGCCTCATGGGAACAGTCCAGACCGAACTGCCAAGCCATGTCTTCCCTGGACCGGAATCAAGCATCCTAGGACCGGTTTCAGGCTATCAGCCTTCATCAGCCAGGATAGCTTGACTCCAGTGGCGTAGTGAGCACGGGACCCACGTCTGGGCATACCCTTCCCACATAGGGCAAAATGCAAAACACACAAGATGATGGACGGAATGCTGCACATTGGCAAACATTCACCCCCAGTCACAGATCTGGGTTTAATCCATCGTTATTTTGCTTCACCACGCCACCCCAGTTCAGACATAGCCATATGCAAATCAGTCTTGACCCTGTGCCTCATGGGAACAGTCCAGACCGAACTGCCAAGCCATGTCTTCCCTGGACCGGAATCAAGCATCCTAGGACCGGTTTCAGGCTATCAGCCTTCATCAGCCAGGATAGCTTGACTCCAGTGGCGTAGTGAGCACGGGACCCACGTCTGGGCATACCCTTCCCACATAGGGCAAAATGCAAAACACACAAGATGATGGACGGAATGCTGCACATTGGCAAACATTCACCCCCAGTCACAGATCTGGGTTTAATCCATCGTTATTTTGCTTCACCACGCCACCCCAGTTCAGACATAGCCATATGCAAATCAGTCTTGACCCTGTGCCTCATGGGAACAGTCCAGACCGAACTGCCAAGCCATGTCTTCCCTGGACCGGAATCAAGCATCCTAGGACCGGTTTCAGGCTATCAGCCTTCATCAGCCAGGATAGCTTGACTCCAGTGGCGTAGTGAGCACGGGACCCACGTCTGGGCATACCCTTCCCACATAGGGCAAAATGCAAAACACACAAGATGATGGACGGAATGCTGCACATTGGCAAACATTCACCCCCAGTCACAGATCTGGGTTTAATCCATCGTTATTTTGCTTCACCACGCCACCCCAGTTCAGACATAGCCATATGCAAATCAGTCTTGACCCTGTGCCTCATGGGAACAGTCCAGACCGAACTGCCAAGCCATGTCTTCCCTGGACCGGAATCAAGCATCCTAGGACCGGTTTCAGGCTATCAGCCTTCATCAGCCAGGATAGCTTGACTCCAGTGGCGTAGTGAGCACGGGACCCACGTCTGGGCATACCCTTCCCACATAGGGCAAAATGCAAAACACACAAGATGATGGACGGAATGCTGCACATTGGCAAACATTCACCCCCAGTCACAGATCTGGGTTTAATCCATCGTTATTTTGCTTCACCACGCCACCCCAGTTCAGACATAGCCATATGCAAATCAGTCTTGACCCTGTGCCTCATGGGAACAGTCCAGACCGAACTGCCAAGCCATGTCTTCCCTGGACCGGAATCAAGCATCCTAGGACCGGTTTCAGGCTATCAGCCTTCATCAGCCAGGATAGCTTGACTCCAGTGGCGTAGTGAGCACGGGACCCACGTCTGGGCATACCCTTCCCACATAGGGCAAAATGCAAAACACACAAGATGATGGACGGAATGCTGCACATTGGCAAACATTCACCCCCAGTCACAGATCTGGGTTTAATCCATCGTTATTTTGCTTCACCACGCCACCCCAGTTCAGACATAGCCATATGCAAATCAGTCTTGACCCTGTGCCTCATGGGAACAGTCCAGACCGAACTGCCAAGCCATGTCTTCCCTGGACCGGAATCAAGCATCCTAGGACCGGTTTCAGGCTATCAGCCTTCATCAGCCAGGATAGCTTGACTCCAGTGGCGTAGTGAGCACGGGACCCACGTCTGGGCATACCCTTCCCACATAGGGCAAAATGCAAAACACACAAGATGATGGACGGAATGCTGCACATTGGCAAACATTCACCCCCAGTCACAGATCTGGGTTTAATCCATCGTTATTTTGCTTCACCACGCCACCCCAGTTCAGACATAGCCATATGCAAATCAGTCTTGACCCTGTGCCTCATGGGAACAGTCCAGACCGAACTGCCAAGCCATGTCTTCCCTGGACCGGAATCAAGCATCCTAGGACCGGTTTCAGGCTATCAGCCTTCATCAGCCAGGATAGCTTGACTCCAGTGGCGTAGTGAGCACGGGACCCACGTCTGGGCATACCCTTCCCACATAGGGCAAAATGCAAAACACACAAGATGATGGACGGAATGCTGCACATTGGCAAACATTCACCCCCAGTCACAGATCTGGGTTTAATCCATCGTTATTTTGCTTCACCACGCCACCCCAGTTCAGACATAGCCATATGCAAATCAGTCTTGACCCTGTGCCTCATGGGAACAGTCCAGACCGAACTGCCAAGCCATGTCTTCCCTGGACCGGAATCAAGCATCCTAGGACCGGTTTCAGGCTATCAGCCTTCATCAGCCAGGATAGCTTGACTCCAGTGGCGTAGTGAGCACGGGACCCACGTCTGGGCATACCCTTCCCACATAGGGCAAAATGCAAAACACACAAGATGATGGACGGAATGCTGCACATTGGCAAACATTCACCCCCAGTCACAGATCTGGGTTTAATCCATCGTTATTTTGCTTCACCACGCCACCCCAGTTCAGACATAGCCATATGCAAATCAGTCTTGACCCTGTGCCTCATGGGAACAGTCCAGACCGAACTGCCAAGCCATGTCTTCCCTGGACCGGAATCAAGCATCCTAGGACCGGTTTCAGGCTATCAGCCTTCATCAGCCAGGATAGCTTGACTCCAGTGGCGTAGTGAGCACGGGACCCACGTCTGGGCATACCCTTCCCACATAGGGCAAAATGCAAAACACACAAGATGATGGACGGAATGCTGCACATTGGCAAACATTCACCCCCAGTCACAGATCTGGGTTTAATCCATCGTTATTTTGCTTCACCACGCCACCCCAGTTCAGACATAGCCATATGCAAATCAGTCTTGACCCTGTGCCTCATGGGAACAGTCCAGACCGAACTGCCAAGCCATGTCTTCCCTGGACCGGAATCAAGCATCCTAGGACCGGTTTCAGGCTATCAGCCTTCATCAGCCAGGATAGCTTGACTCCAGTGGCGTAGTGAGCACGGGACCCACGTCTGGGCATACCCTTCCCACATAGGGCAAAATGCAAAACACACAAGATGATGGACGGAATGCTGCACATTGGCAAACATTCACCCCCAGTCACAGATCTGGGTTTAATCCATCGTTATTTTGCTTCACCACGCCACCCCAGTTCAGACATAGCCATATGCAAATCAGTCTTGACCCTGTGCCTCATGGGAACAGTCCAGACCGAACTGCCAAGCCATGTCTTCCCTGGACCGGAATCAAGCATCCTAGGACCGGTTTCAGGCTATCAGCCTTCATCAGCCAGGATAGCTTGACTCCAGTGGCGTAGTGAGCACGGGACCCACGTCTGGGCATACCCTTCCCACATAGGGCAAAATGCAAAACACACAAGATGATGGACGGAATGCTGCACATTGGCAAACATTCACCCCCAGTCACAGATCTGGGTTTAATCCATCGTTATTTTGCTTCACCACGCCACCCCAGTTCAGACATAGCCATATGCAAATCAGTCTTGACCCTGTGCCTCATGGGAACAGTCCAGACCGAACTGCCAAGCCATGTCTTCCCTGGACCGGAATCAAGCATCCTAGGACCGGTTTCAGGCTATCAGCCTTCATCAGCCAGGATAGCTTGACTCCAGTGGCGTAGTGAGCACGGGACCCACGTCTGGGCATACCCTTCCCACATAGGGCAAAATGCAAAACACACAAGATGATGGACGGAATGCTGCACATTGGCAAACATTCACCCCCAGTCACAGATCTGGGTTTAATCCATCGTTATTTTGCTTCACCACGCCACCCCAGTTCAGACATAGCCATATGCAAATCAGTCTTGACCCTGTGCCTCATGGGAACAGTCCAGACCGAACTGCCAAGCCATGTCTTCCCTGGACCGGAATCAAGCATCCTAGGACCGGTTTCAGGCTATCAGCCTTCATCAGCCAGGATAGCTTGACTCCAGTGGCGTAGTGAGCACGGGACCCACGTCTGGGCATACCCTTCCCACATAGGGCAAAATGCAAAACACACAAGATGATGGACGGAATGCTGCACATTGGCAAACATTCACCCCCAGTCACAGATCTGGGTTTAATCCATCGTTATTTTGCTTCACCACGCCACCCCAGTTCAGACATAGCCATATGCAAATCAGTCTTGACCCTGTGCCTCATGGGAACAGTCCAGACCGAACTGCCAAGCCATGTCTTCCCTGGACCGGAATCAAGCATCCTAGGACCGGTTTCAGGCTATCAGCCTTCATCAGCCAGGATAGCTTGACTCCAGTGGCGTAGTGAGCACGGGACCCACGTCTGGGCATACCCTTCCCACATAGGGCAAAATGCAAAACACACAAGATGATGGACGGAATGCTGCACATTGGCAAACATTCACCCCCAGTCACAGATCTGGGTTTAATCCATCGTTATTTTGCTTCACCACGCCACCCCAGTTCAGACATAGCCATATGCAAATCAGTCTTGACCCTGTGCCTCATGGGAACAGTCCAGACCGAACTGCCAAGCCATGTCTTCCCTGGACCGGAATCAAGCATCCTAGGACCGGTTTCAGGCTATCAGCCTTCATCAGCCAGGATAGCTTGACTCCAGTGGCGTAGTGAGCACGGGACCCACGTCTGGGCATACCCTTCCCACATAGGGCAAAATGCAAAACACACAAGATGATGGACGGAATGCTGCACATTGGCAAACATTCACCCCCAGTCACAGATCTGGGTTTAATCCATCGTTATTTTGCTTCACCACGCCACCCCAGTTCAGACATAGCCATATGCAAATCAGTCTTGACCCTGTGCCTCATGGGAACAGTCCAGACCGAACTGCCAAGCCATGTCTTCCCTGGACCGGAATCAAGCATCCTAGGACCGGTTTCAGGCTATCAGCCTTCATCAGCCAGGATAGCTTGACTCCAGTGGCGTAGTGAGCACGGGACCCACGTCTGGGCATACCCTTCCCACATAGGGCAAAATGCAAAACACACAAGATGATGGACGGAATGCTGCACATTGGCAAACATTCACCCCCAGTCACAGATCTGGGTTTAATCCATCGTTATTTTGCTTCACCACGCCACCCCAGTTCAGACATAGCCATATGCAAATCAGTCTTGACCCTGTGCCTCATGGGAACAGTCCAGACCGAACTGCCAAGCCATGTCTTCCCTGGACCGGAATCAAGCATCCTAGGACCGGTTTCAGGCTATCAGCCTTCATCAGCCAGGATAGCTTGACTCCAGTGGCGTAGTGAGCACGGGACCCACGTCTGGGCATACCCTTCCCACATAGGGCAAAATGCAAAACACACAAGATGATGGACGGAATGCTGCACATTGGCAAACATTCACCCCCAGTCACAGATCTGGGTTTAATCCATCGTTATTTTGCTTCACCACGCCACCCCAGTTCAGACATAGCCATATGCAAATCAGTCTTGACCCTGTGCCTCATGGGAACAGTCCAGACCGAACTGCCAAGCCATGTCTTCCCTGGACCGGAATCAAGCATCCTAGGACCGGTTTCAGGCTATCAGCCTTCATCAGCCAGGATAGCTTGACTCCAGTGGCGTAGTGAGCACGGGACCCACGTCTGGGCATACCCTTCCCACATAGGGCAAAATGCAAAACACACAAGATGATGGACGGAATGCTGCACATTGGCAAACATTCACCCCCAGTCACAGATCTGGGTTTAATCCATCGTTATTTTGCTTCACCACGCCACCCCAGTTCAGACATAGCCATATGCAAATCAGTCTTGACCCTGTGCCTCATGGGAACAGTCCAGACCGAACTGCCAAGCCATGTCTTCCCTGGACCGGAATCAAGCATCCTAGGACCGGTTTCAGGCTATCAGCCTTCATCAGCCAGGATAGCTTGACTCCAGTGGCGTAGTGAGCACGGGACCCACGTCTGGGCATACCCTTCCCACATAGGGCAAAATGCAAAACACACAAGATGATGGACGGAATGCTGCACATTGGCAAACATTCACCCCCAGTCACAGATCTGGGTTTAATCCATCGTTATTTTGCTTCACCACGCCACCCCAGTTCAGACATAGCCATATGCAAATCAGTCTTGACCCTGTGCCTCATGGGAACAGTCCAGACCGAACTGCCAAGCCATGTCTTCCCTGGACCGGAATCAAGCATCCTAGGACCGGTTTCAGGCTATCAGCCTTCATCAGCCAGGATAGCTTGACTCCAGTGGCGTAGTGAGCACGGGACCCACGTCTGGGCATACCCTTCCCACATAGGGCAAAATGCAAAACACACAAGATGATGGACGGAATGCTGCACATTGGCAAACATTCACCCCCAGTCACAGATCTGGGTTTAATCCATCGTTATTTTGCTTCACCACGCCACCCCAGTTCAGACATAGCCATATGCAAATCAGTCTTGACCCTGTGCCTCATGGGAACAGTCCAGACCGAACTGCCAAGCCATGTCTTCCCTGGACCGGAATCAAGCATCCTAGGACCGGTTTCAGGCTATCAGCCTTCATCAGCCAGGATAGCTTGACTCCAGTGGCGTAGTGAGCACGGGACCCACGTCTGGGCATACCCTTCCCACATAGGGCAAAATGCAAAACACACAAGATGATGGACGGAATGCTGCACATTGGCAAACATTCACCCCCAGTCACAGATCTGGGTTTAATCCATCGTTATTTTGCTTCACCACGCCACCCCAGTTCAGACATAGCCATATGCAAATCAGTCTTGACCCTGTGCCTCATGGGAACAGTCCAGACCGAACTGCCAAGCCATGTCTTCCCTGGACCGGAATCAAGCATCCTAGGACCGGTTTCAGGCTATCAGCCTTCATCAGCCAGGATAGCTTGACTCCAGTGGCGTAGTGAGCACGGGACC
Organism: Calotriton arnoldi; assembly: GCA_963921515.1. NCBI lineage: Eukaryota > Metazoa > Chordata > Amphibia > Caudata > Salamandridae > Calotriton > Calotriton arnoldi. The sequence goes on along the minus strand of CAWUFW010027614.1, from coordinate 4,871 downwards.
CACGTCTGGGCATACCCTTCCCACATAGGGCAAAATGCAAAACACACAAGATGATGGACGGAATGCTGCACATTGGCAAACATTCACCCCCAGTCACAGATCTGGGTTTAATCCATCGTTATTTTGCTTCACCACGCCACCCCAGTTCAGACATAGCCATATGCAAATCAGTCTTGACCCTGTGCCTCATGGGAACAGTCCAGACCGAACTGCCAAGCCATGTCTTCCCTGGACCGGAATCAAGCATCCTAGGACCGGTTTCAGGCTATCAGCCTTCATCAGCCAGGATAGCTTGACTCCAGTGGCGTAGTGAGCACGGGACCCACGTCTGGGCATACCCTTCCCACATAGGGCAAAATGCAAAACACACAAGATGATGGACGGAATGCTGCACATTGGCAAACATTCACCCCCAGTCACAGATCTGGGTTTAATCCATCGTTATTTTGCTTCACCACGCCACCCCAGTTCAGACATAGCCATATGCAAATCAGTCTTGACCCTGTGCCTCATGGGAACAGTCCAGACCGAACTGCCAAGCCATGTCTTCCCTGGACCGGAATCAAGCATCCTAGGACCGGTTTCAGGCTATCAGCCTTCATCAGCCAGGATAGCTTGACTCCAGTGGCGTAGTGAGCACGGGACCCACGTCTGGGCATACCCTTCCCACATAGGGCAAAATGCAAAACACACAAGATGATGGACGGAATGCTGCACATTGGCAAACATTCACCCCCAGTCACAGATCTGGGTTTAATCCATCGTTATTTTGCTTCACCACGCCACCCCAGTTCAGACATAGCCATATGCAAATCAGTCTTGACCCTGTGCCTCATGGGAACAGTCCAGACCGAACTGCCAAGCCATGTCTTCCCTGGACCGGAATCAAGCATCCTAGGACCGGTTTCAGGCTATCAGCCTTCATCAGCCAGGATAGCTTGACTCCAGTGGCGTAGTGAGCACGGGACCCACGTCTGGGCATACCCTTCCCACATAGGGCAAAATGCAAAACACACAAGATGATGGACGGAATGCTGCACATTGGCAAACATTCACCCCCAGTCACAGATCTGGGTTTAATCCATCGTTATTTTGCTTCACCACGCCACCCCAGTTCAGACATAGCCATATGCAAATCAGTCTTGACCCTGTGCCTCATGGGAACAGTCCAGACCGAACTGCCAAGCCATGTCTTCCCTGGACCGGAATCAAGCATCCTAGGACCGGTTTCAGGCTATCAGCCTTCATCAGCCAGGATAGCTTGACTCCAGTGGCGTAGTGAGCACGGGACCCACGTCTGGGCATACCCTTCCCACATAGGGCAAAATGCAAAACACACAAGATGATGGACGGAATGCTGCACATTGGCAAACATTCACCCCCAGTCACAGATCTGGGTTTAATCCATCGTTATTTTGCTTCACCACGCCACCCCAGTTCAGACATAGCCATATGCAAATCAGTCTTGACCCTGTGCCTCATGGGAACAGTCCAGACCGAACTGCCAAGCCATGTCTTCCCTGGACCGGAATCAAGCATCCTAGGACCGGTTTCAGGCTATCAGCCTTCATCAGCCAGGATAGCTTGACTCCAGTGGCGTAGTGAGCACGGGACCCACGTCTGGGCATACCCTTCCCACATAGGGCAAAATGCAAAACACACAAGATGATGGACGGAATGCTGCACATTGGCAAACATTCACCCCCAGTCACAGATCTGGGTTTAATCCATCGTTATTTTGCTTCACCACGCCACCCCAGTTCAGACATAGCCATATGCAAATCAGTCTTGACCCTGTGCCTCATGGGAACAGTCCAGACCGAACTGCCAAGCCATGTCTTCCCTGGACCGGAATCAAGCATCCTAGGACCGGTTTCAGGCTATCAGCCTTCATCAGCCAGGATAGCTTGACTCCAGTGGCGTAGTGAGCACGGGACCCACGTCTGGGCATACCCTTCCCACATAGGGCAAAATGCAAAACACACAAGATGATGGACGGAATGCTGCACATTGGCAAACATTCACCCCCAGTCACAGATCTGGGTTTAATCCATCGTTATTTTGCTTCACCACGCCACCCCAGTTCAGACATAGCCATATGCAAATCAGTCTTGACCCTGTGCCTCATGGGAACAGTCCAGACCGAACTGCCAAGCCATGTCTTCCCTGGACCGGAATCAAGCATCCTAGGACCGGTTTCAGGCTATCAGCCTTCATCAGCCAGGATAGCTTGACTCCAGTGGCGTAGTGAGCACGGGACCCACGTCTGGGCATACCCTTCCCACATAGGGCAAAATGCAAAACACACAAGATGATGGACGGAATGCTGCACATTGGCAAACATTCACCCCCAGTCACAGATCTGGGTTTAATCCATCGTTATTTTGCTTCACCACGCCACCCCAGTTCAGACATAGCCATATGCAAATCAGTCTTGACCCTGTGCCTCATGGGAACAGTCCAGACCGAACTGCCAAGCCATGTCTTCCCTGGACCGGAATCAAGCATCCTAGGACCGGTTTCAGGCTATCAGCCTTCATCAGCCAGGATAGCTTGACTCCAGTGGCGTAGTGAGCACGGGACCCACGTCTGGGCATACCCTTCCCACATAGGGCAAAATGCAAAACACACAAGATGATGGACGGAATGCTGCACATTGGCAAACATTCACCCCCAGTCACAGATCTGGGTTTAATCCATCGTTATTTTGCTTCACCACGCCACCCCAGTTCAGACATAGCCATATGCAAATCAGTCTTGACCCTGTGCCTCATGGGAACAGTCCAGACCGAACTGCCAAGCCATGTCTTCCCTGGACCGGAATCAAGCATCCTAGGACCGGTTTCAGGCTATCAGCCTTCATCAGCCAGGATAGCTTGACTCCAGTGGCGTAGTGAGCACGGGACCCACGTCTGGGCATACCCTTCCCACATAGGGCAAAATGCAAAACACACAAGATGATGGACGGAATGCTGCACATTGGCAAACATTCACCCCCAGTCACAGATCTGGGTTTAATCCATCGTTATTTTGCTTCACCACGCCACCCCAGTTCAGACATAGCCATATGCAAATCAGTCTTGACCCTGTGCCTCATGGGAACAGTCCAGACCGAACTGCCAAGCCATGTCTTCCCTGGACCGGAATCAAGCATCCTAGGACCGGTTTCAGGCTATCAGCCTTCATCAGCCAGGATAGCTTGACTCCAGTGGCGTAGTGAGCACGGGACCCACGTCTGGGCATACCCTTCCCACATAGGGCAAAATGCAAAACACACAAGATGATGGACGGAATGCTGCACATTGGCAAACATTCACCCCCAGTCACAGATCTGGGTTTAATCCATCGTTATTTTGCTTCACCACGCCACCCCAGTTCAGACATAGCCATATGCAAATCAGTCTTGACCCTGTGCCTCATGGGAACAGTCCAGACCGAACTGCCAAGCCATGTCTTCCCTGGACCGGAATCAAGCATCCTAGGACCGGTTTCAGGCTATCAGCCTTCATCAGCCAGGATAGCTTGACTCCAGTGGCGTAGTGAGCACGGGACCCACGTCTGGGCATACCCTTCCCACATAGGGCAAAATGCAAAACACACAAGATGATGGACGGAATGCTGCACATTGGCAAACATTCACCCCCAGTCACAGATCTGGGTTTAATCCATCGTTATTTTGCTTCACCACGCCACCCCAGTTCAGACATAGCCATATGCAAATCAGTCTTGACCCTGTGCCTCATGGGAACAGTCCAGACCGAACTGCCAAGCCATGTCTTCCCTGGACCGGAATCAAGCATCCTAGGACCGGTTTCAGGCTATCAGCCTTCATCAGCCAGGATAGCTTGACTCCAGTGGCGTAGTGAGCACGGGACCCACGTCTGGGCATACCCTTCCCACATAGGGCAAAATGCAAAACACACAAGATGATGGACGGAATGCTGCACATTGGCAAACATTCACCCCCAGTCACAGATCTGGGTTTAATCCATCGTTATTTTGCTTCACCACGCCACCCCAGTTCAGACATAGCCATATGCAAATCAGTCTTGACCCTGTGCCTCATGGGAACAGTCCAGACCGAACTGCCAAGCCATGTCTTCCCTGGACCGGAATCAAGCATCCTAGGACCGGTTTCAGGCTATCAGCCTTCATCAGCCAGGATAGCTTGACTCCAGTGGCGTAGTGAGCACGGGACCCACGTCTGGGCATACCCTTCCCACATAGGGCAAAATGCAAAACACACAAGATGATGGACGGAATGCTGCACATTGGCAAACATTCACCCCCAGTCACAGATCTGGGTTTAATCCATCGTTATTTTGCTTCACCACGCCACCCCAGTTCAGACATAGCCATATGCAAATCAGTCTTGACCCTGTGCCTCATGGGAACAGTCCAGACCGAACTGCCAAGCCATGTCTTCCCTGGACCGGAATCAAGCATCCTAGGACCGGTTTCAGGCTATCAGCCTTCATCAGCCAGGATAGCTTGACTCCAGTGGCGTAGTGAGCACGGGACCCACGTCTGGGCATACCCTTCCCACATAGGGCAAAATGCAAAACACACAAGATGATGGACGGAATGCTGCACATTGGCAAACATTCACCCCCAGTCACAGATCTGGGTTTAATCCATCGTTATTTTGCTTCACCACGCCACCCCAGTTCAGACATAGCCATATGCAAATCAGTCTTGACCCTGTGCCTCATGGGAACAGTCCAGACCGAACTGCCAAGCCATGTCTTCCCTGGACCGGAATCAAGCATCCTAGGACCGGTTTCAGGCTATCAGCCTTCATCAGCCAGGATAGCTTGACTCCAGTGGCGTAGTGAGCACGGGACCCACGTCTGGGCATACCCTTCCCACAT
>CAWUFW010027613.1:0-25830 GCA_963921515.1 Calotriton arnoldi | reverse complement strand
CCTAAATCATGGGCCTCAAATACCTAATACTACCACTGATAGTTAATTCAAACTGTAGAAGAAACTCAGTACCACTTATTTATATAACACAACACTTTAAGTAAATGAGCCAAGCATCGACAATGTGGTTGACCTTGCAGACAGCCAAGGATGTTGAAAATATGAATTAGTATCAAATTTAACATTGGCTGATTAGAGACAGTACACTGGGAAGATTCAAAGAAAAAGACTGCTAAAAGTTGTCTTTAGGATAAATGCATTTTTCCACATGCAACCAAATTCTGAAATGAAAACTATAGAAGAATGGTTTAAAAGTATTAATATACTTCAACATCTGTTGCAAAGCTGCATGCAGGCAGTACATAATGTTAAATGTGTAAATATTAAACAGCTGTCTAAATGTGTGACTGTGCCGCATATGTTTAATTTGTATGAAAAGCTGTGATTGGTGTACTCAACTGGGTACACGGTCATGGAAATTATCTAGCACTTTCAGCCTAGTAATATGCAGGTGAATATTACAATGTTTTGGTAGATTGTAGGATGTATGTAAAGTGCACAAAAATAGAAACAAAGATAAAGGTACTGGAGTAGTGCCAGTAGGTATACAGTCAAGGGTACATTATATTTGAATATTGGTTGGGAACATGTGAAAAGATTAATTATTACATGGGGTGAAAGTGCTGAAAAAGTATTTCCACAAGAGAGCCAAAGTAAAAATTAAAGTAGGATAAATAGAGACTGCACAACATGGTACATTTAAACATGGAGGCTTGTATCAGCAATCAAAATCTAGAATGTTAAGTTTCTATTTTTGTTCCATATAAAGTCAGCATTAGTTAACAATAATAGTTAAAGGAATAGAAAATAATTCTCTTTTTATTAGCCCTGATGCTTGAGTGCTAAATGTGGGAAATAAGTTTAACAAAAATGTGGGAATGTTAATACTTACCTAAATCACTATTCTGTTTCTATTAAAACAAAATAACAAATTCAAAATGAAAACAAAGATAAAAAAGAACACATATTAAGAGAAAAAGTATAATTACTGTTGTACTTCTCTTCAACACTAGCAAGGCTTTAGGGATCCATACCAATGTGTGTCTGTGCTTCATGCAAACAAGCATTAATAGTTGTCTTCCCTCATGACACATGGAGAGCAAAAACACTAATAGACTTTATTTATTTAGCCAGTTGTGCAAAATGAACACTTCTCCCCACAATCAACTTTCAAACTACTGTCCAGGCCTTCATCCACCCTTATATTCATGGGGAAGAGCTCTGTCAATTATCTTGCTACATACTATTCTCATAGCTGTGAAAACCGGTCTCCATGTTGCAGCCTCTGTGCTCACCACCCAAGATCTGCTGACCACATTGTCTAAGACTTAAATCTCACTTTGTGATCTACCAGGGTACTAAGACCAATCAGCTGGACTATGCAGTGTACACGACACATATCTCCAGCAGCAACAATACAGCTCAAAGATGGAAACAGAACTGAACTTCTTATGTGGTCTAAGGCTAGGGATCAAGCTACCTATTCACATCAGAGTATCCAAGTACTTACAATATTATTGGGTCAATTGAATAAACAGCCTCTTTGTCAACTTCAGCCACCCGTGTACTAACAGCAGCTGCTCCTTAACTTACGCCTAAAGTGTGCAACTGTCTGAGTCTTGGGGGCCGATTCCGATCTCGGTCGGAGGCGCACCCAATACTATTCGGTCGGGAAAAAAGCCATGCGAAAGCCAGTTTCCCGACCGATCCGTACAGTACACCGAACGAGCAAGTACGATGCGCACAACAGCAAAAATCCCGGCCGAGCCGTACTCACCCAAACCAGGTCCTGTTCTCCGACCGAGGCGAATCCGGAAACGCCGAATCGAGTCGCACGGAAGGGAAAATGCAGCCCCGTCCGGCCGGACAAGTACGATGCGCTTTCCGTACGCGCCGAACCCGTCGCTACGCACGGCACGTCAAAGCATCCGGGAGAGGCGCACATAAGCTCCGAATCGCGCCACAACACGATCCACGGCTACGAGACGAACACAGCACCGACGAGGACGACGCGAAGCGACGAGGACGAAGCCAAGCGACGAGGACGACGCGAAGCAACGAGAAGGACGAACGACACGAACCAACCATGAATCCCTTCGTCCCGATCATACCAATATTCTACATCTACTACCGGAACAGGCACGGACGCGTACGGCGCAGAAGGTAAGTCAGACACCAACCACAAAACACATACAACACGTACACGACACATCACACACATACACTGGGAATCTGAATATACTTACACCAGCAACAGCAGCACCATAGGGGCGGGATGCCCATCACCAATGCCACATATGCACACAGGGGCCTGAATGCGCGCCACCACCCCAACCCAGGGGGCTGGATGCCAACCACCACAACCACCCTCAACCAGGGGGCAGGATGCCTACCACTACTACCACCCTCACCCAGGGGGGCAGGATGCCCACCACTACTACCACCCTTAGCCAGGGGGGCTGGATGCCTACCACCACCCTTAGCCAGGGGGGCTGGATGCCCACCACTACTACCACCCTTAGCCAGGGGGGCTGGATGCCTCACCACTACTACCACCCCCACCCAGGGGGCAGGATGCCTACCACTACTACCACCCTTAGCCAGGGGGCTGGATGCCTACCACTACTACCACCCCCACCCAGGGGGCAGGATGCCTACCACTACTACCACCCTCACCCAGGGGGGCAGGATGCCCACCACTACTACCACCCTTAGCCAGGGGGCTGGATGCCTACCACTACTACCACCCTCAACCAGGGGGCAGGATGCCTACCACTACTACCACCCTCACCCAGGGGGCAGGATGCCCACCACTACTACCACCCTTAGCCAGGGGGCTGGATGCCTACCACCACCCTTAGCCAGGGGGCTGGATGCCTACCACTACTACCACCCTCAACCAGGGGGCAGGATGCCTACCACTACTACCACCCTCACCCAGGGGGCAGGATGCCTACCACTACTACCACCCTCACCCAGGGGGGCAGGATGCCCACCACTACTACCACCCTTAGCCAGGGGGCAGGATGCCTACCACTACTACCACCCTCACCCAGGGGGGCAGGATGCCCACCACTACTACCACCCTTAGCCAGGGGGCTGGATGCCTACCACTACTACCACCCTCACCCAGGGGGGCAGGATGCCTACCACTACTACCACCCTTAGCCAGGGGGCAGGATGCCCACCACTACTACCACCCTTAGCCAGGGGGCTGGATGCCTACCACCACCCTTAGCCAGGGGGGCTGGATGCCTACCACTACTACCACCCCCACCCAGGGGGCAGGATGCCTACCACTACTACCACCCTCACCCAGGGGGGCAGGATGCCCACCACTACTACCACCCTTAGCCAGGGGGGCTGGATGCCTACCACTACTACCACCCTCAACCAGGGGGGCAGGATGCCTACCACTACTACCACCCTCACCCAGGGGGGCAGGATGCCCACCACTACTACCACCCTTAGCCAGGGGGCAGGATGCCCACCACTACTACCACCCTTAGCCAGGGGGCAGGATGCCTACCACTACTACCACCCTCACCCAGGGGGGCAGGATGCCCACCACTACTACCACCCTTAGCCAGGGGGCAGGATGCCCACCACTACTACCACCCTCAACCAGGGGGGCTGGATGCCTACCACCACCCTTAGCCAGGGGGCTGGATGCCTACCACTACTACCACCCTCAACCAGGGGGGCTGGATGCCTACCACTACTACCACCCTCACCCAGGGGGCAGGATGCCCACCACTACTACCACCCTTAGCCAGGGGGTGCCAGATGCCCACCACTACCACCCTTAGCCAGGGGGCAGGATGCCCACCACTACTACCACCCTTAGCCAGGGGGTGCCAGATGCCCACCACTACCACCCTTAGCCAGGGGGCAGGATGCCCACCACTACTACCACCCTTAGCCAGGGGGGCTGGATGCCCTACCACCACCCTTAGCCAGGGGGGCTGGATGCCTACCACTACTACCACCCTCAACCAGGGGGGCTGGATGCCTACCACTACTACCACCCTCACCCAGGGGGCAGGATGCCCACCACTACTACCACCCTTAGCCAGGGGGCAGGATGCCTACCACTACTACCACCCTCACCCAGGGGGGCAGGATGCCCACCACTACTACCACCCTTAGCCAGGGGGCAGGATGCCTACCACTACTACCACCCTCACCCAGGGGGGCAGGATGCCCACCACTACTACCACCCTTAGCCAGGGGGCTGGATGCCTACCACTACTACCACCCTCAACCAGGGGGGCAGGATGCCTACCACTACTACCACCCTTAGCCAGGGGGCAGGATGCCCACCACTACTACCACCCTTAGCCAGGGGGCTGGATGCCTACCACTACTACCACCCTCAACCAGGGGGCAGGATGCCTACCACTACTACCACCCTCACCCAGGGGGGCAGGATGCCCACCACTACTACCACCCTTAGCCAGGGGGCTGGATGCCTACCACCACCCTTAGCCAGGGGGTGCCAGATGCCCACCACTACCACCCTTAGCCAGGGGGCAGGATGCCCACCACTACTACCACCCTTAGCCAGGGGGGCTGGATGCCTACCACCACCCTTAGCCAGGGGGGCTGGATGCCTACCACTACTACCACCCCCACTCATAGGATGGACAATGCATGACACAACAAGCACACCACAACCTAGGGAATGCAAGATTAAGACATCCCCCCACCACCATGACAAGCGTGTGAGCAGGCTGTGTCAAATGCCTACAACACCGAACATGACATTGAACATACAATGTGACCCCCTAGCACATGTGCCACACATATATGTGTGTGGCACCCACAATGCAAGCAGCCCATGACCATTGTGGCAATGGGGCCTAAACCCCCATCATCACAGTGACCAAAAGGCAAGTGTGGGGTCCATAGCTGAAGCACATTTTGACCATTGTGGCAATGGGGCGTAAACCCCCATCATCACAGTGACCAAAAGGTAAGTGTGGGGTCCATAGCTGAAGCACAGTTTGACCATTGTGGCAATGGGGTCTAAACCCCCATCATCACAGTGACCAAAAGGCAAGTGTGGGGTCCATAGCTGAAGCACATTTTGAACATTGTGGCAATGGGGTCTACACCCTCATCATCACAGTGACCAAAAGGTAATTGTTGACAAAGAAAGAGCTGCAACTGCCAAACTGCATGGATCATTCCTGGTCACAGAACCAAAAACTCATCTGTGGCAAAGTAGTGTATGTGTCCCATTGCAACATAAATTGGGGGAGCCAAATACTGCAGTGCAAATGAAACATTCCTTTGGCCATGTGCAGACAAACAACACCCATGGTGGCTGAGACCGTCAACAGTCATCAATGACACAATGACAGAAGTGACCATCAGAATGCAGAACCACATATTTGCACCAATGGGCACACAAATGCAGATACCCTGTGGAGACAGCAGATGTGAGGTGAACAGATACCATACCATGGCAGCAATGGGACACACAAACCATGATCACTGTGCTGACCGATGACCTAGGAGTCCCAGGGACAGCAGGGGAAACACACCAAACAACATACAGCCAATGGCACACCCAAGATATGCCAATGCAGTGGTGCAGATGCACAAACACAAACAGGCAGACCAACACTGTCATCATACACAGCAGGTGAGGGGTGGGGGTGCCATTGTCCCCAGGCAACAACACAACACATGAGGAGAGCTGAATACCAATCATACAGATGTGCATACACTGCCACACTAAGGTAACTCATGGATCCAAATCCCCTATGTGGGCAAGCAGGCATTGACAGGTGAGAGGGAGCACAAAACACACATGTCACACAGGCACGTAGGAACAACAACTAACACAGCAAGTCACAGACACACCACAGCACCACCCCCAGGGCCCCCACAATGTGGTGACCCTGGGCTGAAGAAAAATACCACTGTGATGACAAAGCTAAATGTCGTTCACACTGTGAACCACAGTCAGGTGTCCTGAGCAACTAACTACCATCACACCTACACAAGCACAAATCAATCAGCATGGCCAGTAAGCCAAGGCCAACATGGAGGCAGGGGACTAGCCGGGCAACAACTCTCATCTGCACACACTCAACACCACACCCCTCGACCTCCAACAATGTGCAGCAGTGAAGTACACATGCACTGGTGACATTGCACATGCACCCATTACTATTCCAGGGTGGTGGGTGGGAACCAAGGTGTAGAAACACATCACACATGGACACTCAACAAGACTCCTGAATGTCTGACACACTGCACACTACGCTGTACATGGACATGACGGCAATACCACACCGACCAATGGGATCCCAGCCACAGTCACACACCAATGAAGAAACCAAGGTCACCCACAAAGAACACACATAGACAACAACCAACATTGCAGCCCGGACCCTAAGGAGTGCCAGCAGTCACACACACAACGTGTCACAATCACTGAAAGATAACACAAACTGGAAATCACATGACAGGGGCAAACAACAAGTGCCAAAGGGAAACCTGACTCGTGACCCATCTGCGTCAGCACACAAACTCTGCCCTGACAGCAAACACACCTATGGGTGACACCCTGATGACCAGTAATGTGCCATGCACCCACATCACAGAGAACACAGGGAGAAGACTTTGGGGGAACATAGCTCAAGTCAGCAAGCATCACAAACAGGTACAACACTAGGGATCACAGCATGCGCAGATGAATGGAAGTGAACACACAGACATGCACATACAACACACACCTTGGGCGCAGGCAATGTCACACGTGTACACACTGCCATGAGGGGTCTCCACTCCTGTGTGAGGAAAGCTGTGCCATATGTTGCCTCAGTAGGGCCCCATCATGTCAGCTGAGCACTTGGTCACACAATCAACAATTAGCACCAAATGAGGGCTCCCATCACATCAGCCTGGTCATGGATGTGCCAACGGAATCATCAGCACAGATCCAACACACTTGTATAGCAATGTTGCACTGACTACACGGATGAGTCCCTCCCCATTGATGCCCAAACCTGCATGTCCACTGGAGATGGCAACACGGTCAGGGAAGTAGACAAATGCAACGATGGCAGGCACAACAGATGTGCAGGGGTGGAAGCCACAGATGTGAAATTGCCAATGTAAGTAGGAAACCCATTGCCAAATACTGAACACATGACACCCTCAGATGCTGCTATTGATGACATGGATACACCACATGATAGGACACATTCCCCTGGACCACATGGGTTCCTGCACAGTAACACTTCATAATCATGAGACCAGATATCACCATCACTGCAGCAAGGGCATGGTTAGCTGCACCAACAACATGTACATCTGAAGCATGAGCACTAGAGAAAAGAAAGTTGCTTTATTCAGCATATGTGTTGAGGCCAAACGAAGTCCTGAAAAAAGAGCAAAGGCCAATGGCCAGTCCATTGTCAAAGTTCAAACAGGGTGACACTGGCAGATGTCACCCTACGCATGCCTGCACAATACCAGGGACAATCCACTAGGAGGGGCAACCGGGGGCAGGCCAGGCACCGCAGGGACAGGATCAGGGCTCACCAGGGGGAGTCAGGGAAGGGGTGGTGGGTGCTGGAGAGCCACTGACAACTGCAGTGGAGGTGTCTGGCATGGTGTGTGCCGGCACAACTGGGGGGCATGACACAGATGTCGTGGGTGCCGGCACAACTGCAGTGGACCCTGCAGATGGGGTGGACAGGTCCGCCACTGCAGTGCCCAAGTCAGACAGGGCGGTAGTGGACTCCACTGCAGTGCCTACCTCCAGGGGAGGAGAATGGGGAACAGGCAAGGTGGGTTGGACAGAGGGGGAGGACACCCTCACCACATCAGTGGCACAGACAAGCGCAGCGGGGGTGTGGTGCTGGGAGAGCAAGTGGCAGGGGGAGAAGGCCGGAGCATCTTGGGGATGGTATATCTGTGGGTGGGGGAACCTGGGGCAGGGTGTGGTGGGGGCACCTGTGCAGTGGGGGCCTGAGGGATGGAGGACGGAGACCTTGTGCCTGGAGCTGCAGGGCGGTGGCGGGGTCTTGCTCTTAGCACTCCGGGGGACTTGCGGGTGGGGGCCTCAGTCCGTCTGCGCCTGGGGGAGGGTGTCCGGGGGCGAGGGGCACTCTGCTCCGTGTGGGTGGGCTTCCTCTTCCCCCGGGATGCTGGAGCAGCTTCATCGGTGGGGAAGAGGCCGAGGTCACAGAGGAAGAGCTGCTGTGACTTTGGGGTTGCAGGTGAGGCAAGGGAGGGTGCTTTGGAGGGAGAGGGAACTGAGGACTGCGCAGTGCATGTGGATGCGTGTGTGTGTTCCAGGGCCCCATCCCCTGTGAGTCTGGCTTCAGTCCCCTGAATGTGCTTGCGTGTGCGTTTTGTCATTGGCGTGTGTGTCAGTGTGCTGGATGTGTGTGTGCTGGTGTGTGCCAGTGTGTGTGTGCCTGGGATGGGTAAGGTGCTGGGGAGTGTGGATGGAGCAGAGGCAGGAGGGGTGAGGGACCGTTTGAGGAGGGACACTGCTGCCGTCAGGGAGGAGTCCATGGACCTATTGCCCCTCTGTAGGTCAGACATGCCCGATGAGATGCCCTCCATGAACGACACCAGCTGAGTCAACAGCGCGGTGTGCGCATGGAGGACACTCAGCATGGCTGTCTGCCCTACATGGAGCTGGCGAAGGAGGTACACAGACTCCTCACTCAGGGCAGCAGGGGACACAGGGGCAGGGGGTGCGGTGCCTGGCCCAAAGGAGACACGCTCCCGGACATGGGAGCCTCCACGGACCTGGGGAATGGGAGCCGATGGGAGGGCGGTGGTGGTGCTGGTGGTGGCGGGGACAGCAACACTAGCTGGGGTGTGGTGGCTGCTGACACCCGCCTCCACAAGGGAGTCATCCTCCGAGTTGCTCTGGTCCTCAGCTGAGGTGGATGCTGCTGAGGACTCCTCGGTGTGGCTCCCTCGCCCTCCGTGCCACTGGGTCCCTCCGACCACTCCTCGGCTGCTGACCCAGTCTGGCTCTCCGGCTCCTCCTGGTCCGTGGAGCTGTCCCCTTCCGTGGCCGTGGATGTATCTGCAAACAATGGGGAAACAGACAGACATCAGTCACCTGCACATAACGCACACACCACTGTGAGCACAGCACATCCCAGAGCAAGCCCTGGCATCATTAGTTGTACATTGCTAAAAGTGCACTAATTGAACAGGAGAAGTCAATTGTCAGTCTGATGCCAAGCATGGCACTCACATCCCACATGGCCTTGCACCCATCTGTCTGGTGTCTGTTGGATTGCAACACCCCAGTGTTGACACATGCACCAAGTACACAGTAGTTGGACAGTGCAGAGGACACGGTGTGGACACATCACAGCTCTTGCCACTGAGTCAGTACAGGTTTACGGATGTAAGGGATGCCCAGAGTCAAATAGGAAATGCATGTGATGCATACCAGCGACAGACACCATGATGCACCCATGTCCTGATAGCCAGCGCCACTATGGTGTGCATGTAGCACATGTCACTCCCCTGCAGGATCACCAATCAGTAGACACATGCCATGGCGGAGGCATGACTGCAAAGTCATACATCACTGTCTCAGTGATGTATGACTTTGCAGCCAGACAACAACACTCTGCACTGTGTCACAATAGTAGGTCATGGGGAATGCAAGTCCTGGAGCTGCACAAGTGCACATGTACATCCCCCACTACACATCCTCTTAACCCTCATCTGTCCAGGTCATACCTATTGGACATATGGGAGACCTGTGACACTACCCTACATGTCAGAATACAGGCATTGTGTAAGCAATGGACCCACCCATGATGCCCACCACAGAGTCAGGGAAACAGATGCTGTCTCCCACCTTGAGTCAAGCAAACTGCAAGGACACAGTCCTAAGTGACAGAATTCCCTGCATGTAAGGGCCACACCTGGGTATCAGATGAGGAGTGGGCAGTGCACAATAGAGGGACATGGCTCCTGGACAACATGACTGCTGTACTGTGGCAGTTCAACCTGGCCCGAGGAGGGCACATAACATGTTAGACAGAGTACACAGTGCAGTCTTTGACTCACCCCCTCCTTGCTGCTCTCTGGCCTTCAGCTGCCCATCCAGGTCTGGAAAGACCACCGCCAGGATCCTGAGCATGTGGGGGTCAGGGTCCGTGTTCCGCCCCTCCTGCGAGGAGGCGACAGCTTCAGCTGGACCCGTGCAATCCTCCGGGTCCAGCCCCGAAGGTCCTGCCACCTCTTTTGGCAGTTGCGGATCCGGCGCTTGTAGACCCCCACGGACCGGACAGCCCGGACGATGTCCTTCCAGATCTCATGCTTCCGATGGGCAGAAGCCTGTCAGGATGACAAAGTGATAAGGACATTACTACACATGCAACATATCCGTGCATGACACAGTTGCATATACATGTCGCAATCACAGGGGCACATGGTGTACCCAGGCAGTGCACGGCTGCCCATGGACAGTTTTCCAGAAGTCACTACATGGTATCATAGCATGGGGAGTAAAACCCTGTTCAGAAGCACTGTCACTGCACCATACCTGTCCAGTGCAAGTCACTACACACTATGGGGGGTGACAACTACTCAGTGAGCCTGCTAGCCAGTGGTGTGCTGACTCTCAGCCTTGCTAGTCAGACAAAATGCACATTCAGAAAGGCAGTGCACAGAACACTCACCTGCTCCCCTGGTGTCCCATACAGCTTGCTGTACTGTGGAAGTAGGCTGTCCAGCAGGGCCTGGTTCTCTTCAAGGCTGAAGGCTGGGGCTCTCTCCACAGTACGTGCCATTGCAGGGTCCAGAGGGGCAGAGACAGCAGCAGTGCAGTGGCAGATGTCGTCCTGGAGCATGTAGTGCAGGCAAGTGGGCTCTCAGGGGAACATGCAGCAATATATATGTGCTGGAGAGGCAGATACTGTCCCTTGTGTCCAAAGTGATAGGTCCAAGTCGTTAGCATCTTCTGAATCTGGCCAATCCATGGAATAGCAGCACCAAAACACGCCCACAGCATCCTTCAAATCTTCAACTTCATGACATACATTATTTTGCAACATTGTTGTGGGTGACCAACTGATTTTCCAGCAACCGACTCGTTCGAATATTCAAAAACGCGTCCGTTGCCAGGCAAGCCCATTGTCAATGGGTGCGCACCGATCGGTCCATTGCTGTTCAACGCGCACAGGGGTACAACGCGTACCCGCACACATTGAAAGCAATGGGCCGGCCGGAGGCACCGATCGGTCCATTGCAGTACAACGCGCACAGGGGTACAACGCGTACCCGCACACATTGAATGCAATGGGCCGGCCGGAGGCACCGATCGGTCCATTGCAGTACAACGCGCACAGGGGTACAACGCGTACCCGCACACATTGAATGCAATGGGCCGGCCGGAGGCACCGATCGGTCCATTGCAGTACAACGCGCACAGGGGTACAACGCGTACCCGCACACATTGAATGCAATGGGCCGGCCGGAGGCACCGATCGGTCCATTGCTGTTCAACGCGCACAGGGGTACAACGCGTACCCGCACACATTGAATGCAATGGGCCGGCCGGAGGCACCGATCGGTCCATTGCAGTACAACGCGCACAGGGGTACAACGCGTACCCGCACACATTGAATGCAATGGGCCGGCCGGAGGCACCGATCGGTCCATTGCTGTTCAACGCGCACAGGGGTACAACGCGTGCACGCGACACATTGAATGCAATGGGCCGGCCGGAGGCACCGATCGGTCCATTGCTGTTCAACGCGCACAGGGGTACAACGCGTACTCGCACACATTGAATGCAATGGGCCGGCCGGAGGCACCGATCGGTCCATTGCTGTTCAACGCGCACAGGGGTACAACGCGTACCCGCACACATTGAAAGCAATGGGCCGGCCGGAGGCACCGATCGGTCCATTGCTGTTCAACGCGCACAGGGGTACAACGCTGCACCGCACACATTGAATGCAATGGGCCGGCCGGAGGCACCGATCGGTCCATTGCAGTACAACGCGCACAGGGGTACAACGCTGCACTCGCGACACATTGAATGCAATGGGCCGGCCGGAGGCACCGATCGGTCCATTGCTGTTCAACGCGCACAGGGGTACAACGCGTACTCCGCACACATTGAATGCAATGGGCCGGCCGGAGGCACCGATCGGTCCATTGCTGTTCAACGCGCACAGGGGTACAACGCGTACCCGCACACATTGAATGCAATGGGCCGGCCGGAGGCACCGATCGGTCCATTGCTGTTCAACGCGCACAGGGGTACAACGCGTACCCGCACACATTGAAAGCAATGGGCCGGCCGGAGGCACCGATCGGTCCATTGCTGTTCAACGCGCACAGGGGTACAACGCGTACCCGCACACATTGAATGCAATGGGCCGGCCGGAGGCACCGATCGGTCCATTGCAGTACAACGCGCACAGGGGTACAACGCGTACCCGCACACATTGAATGCAATGGGCCGGCCGGAGGCACCGATCGGTCCATTGCTGTTCAACGCGCACAGGGGTACAACGCGTACCCGCACACATTGAATGCAATGGGCCGGCCGGAGGCACCGATCGGTCCATTGCAGTACAACGCATCACTGTACATGTGACTGGCATATGTCAGCATGCCTGTCTCAGATGGACATATGCCAGCCACAGATAGCTCCCAGGGAGTGAGGGGCACACCTACATCACGACAGCCTGTCCAAACCTTATCATAAGGCATGTAAGGCTGCATTTCCTATTGTGTGTATGTTGGTGTACATGTTGTCCTGTGGGTGTCACCTGTGGGCAGCCACCCCCAGGCTGTGCACGTGTTCATGGGGACAGGATCATGGGTGTTACGTGTACGTGACCACTGTGATGTGCAACTGTTCATATCTGTGCATGTGCCATGGTCACATTTCACAGTGGTGTTTGTGTATGTCATGTCACATACCCCGTGAGTCCCATGTGGGACGGTATGTTTGAGCCAGGGTGTCCCAGTGGCACAATAGTGATGGCCCTCCACAGTCTTTGTGCATGTAGTGTTTACAATGTCTCTGATTTCATGTGCACAATGGGAGACAGTCTCCACATCCACGTTGTGTGTGCATGGACTCTGATGTTGTGCGTGTGTGTCACAGACGTCCATGGCTCTCCTGCCATGGCAAGTGTGGCCACTACCTGTGGGGGTCATGTTTGTTTTGTTGTGGTGTACACATGATACTCCAGGTGATGCCAGTGTCCATGTGGCATTACAGGGTCCCTGGGAATGTGCCTGTCGTTGAGCTGTGGTGCCTGGGGCACATCTGTCCTCACATGTCACTGGGGGGTGACTGTGACACAGCATCATGATATCCAATGGGCCAAACAGGGACAAATTGATGCCACCTGTAGGACCGTGTTGACAGATGTTGGCCATGTATGTACCATGAATGTCGTTCCGGTACTGCACACTTCATGTAGTTGTGCCTCATGATGATGTATGTTGGGATCTTGAGTGTGTTCAATGCCGCATATGTGGGGTGACTGACGATCTTGCTTACTTCTCCTCTGCACTGCAGGGCTCCTGCTGTCCATCGGCCATTCCCAGACCTGGCAACGATGGTGGAACGGGACAGCATCCGACGGTACCGCTTCACCAGGCAGCTGATTGAGGATTTGGCAGTGCAGTTGTCCCCACATTTGCAGCCTGGCCGGCCGTATCCTACAGCGCTGACCCCCAAGGTGAAGGTGATGGCAGCCCTACACTTCTTTGCCACCGGTACCTTCCAACATACTGTGGCGTCTGCTGGTGGGATGTCACAGACCATGTTCAGCCGTGTGCTCCGCGATGTTTTGGCGGCAATGTTGCTCTTCCTGAACCGGTACATCTATTTCCCTAGACTGCGACGACTCACTGACGTGAAGAGTGACTTTTATGCCCTGGGGAGGATGCCGCATGTCATTGGCTCCATTGATGGGACACATGTGGCTTTGGTACCACCACAGGCCCAGGAGCAGGCCTACAGGAACCGCAAGCACTACCACTCGGTCAATGCACTGGTGGTGTGTCTTGCAGACATGACCATCACACACGTGTGTGCCCGTTTCCCTGGTTCAGCACACGATGCCTTTGTGATGAGGAGTAGTCGCATCCCCAGGTTGATGGCACAGATGCAGAACCAGCGTGCCTGGCTTGTCGGTGTGTACTGACTTTGTGCCATTGTGTGTGATCTGATCTGTAGTATTCCGCCCACTTTTCCAAGTCAGCTGATGTGCACTTGTCTGTCCGTAGGTGACTCGGGATACCCCAACATGCCGTGGTTGCTGACACCCCTCAGGAACCCTGTGACACCTGCCCAGATGCGCTACAATGAGGCACATGGTCGGACCAGGAGAGTGATTGAGCGGACCTTTGGTCTCCTGAAGAGCCGCTTCCGCTGCCTGGACAAGACCGGAGGGTCCCTCCCATATGCCCCTGCGAAAGTGTGCAAGATTATCATCGTCTGCTGCATGCTCCACAACCTGGCAGTGCGGAAGGAGTTGCCTCTCATCCAGGATGACGATGACCAACATCCGCCACCTGTGGAGGATCCTGGCCTGGACCACGATGCCAGTGACGATGATGATGATGATGGTGATGGTGATGTCCGCACACAGCTCATCACCAACTTCTTTAGCTGAATGTGAGTATCCTGAGGTGTCATGTGAATGATGTGAGTTGGCATGATGTGTGGGTGGTGCTCTGGTGCTGTTGGAGTGTGTCCATGGGCTACTTGACAGGATGTGTGTTGCGATGTGTGGTGACAGGTGGGCTGTACTCCCCAACAGTGTTGACATGCTAACTTGGTTCTGGGTGGGTATCTTGTAACATGTATTGTGCATGAGTTTTGCTGTTCTGTCCTGTACTGCATTGCTTTTGACTGTGTGTCATTTCTGTCCTTCACAGGGTACTTTCAGATTCGTTTGGTGAACTGTGTCCACCGACGACGTGATTGCACATCCAGGCTGGTAGCTGTTGTGTCCCTACAGGTGATGTGCGCCACACCCATGGACTTCCTTCAGTCTACAGTTGTTGACTGTGTGCCCGCTGCCAGGTGGGATTACCTTGCATCTGTAGTGGTTACAGCATGTTGCAACTGTGTAATAAACCTGTGCTTCACTTTGTGATGTGCGTTGTCTGTGGTCACACATTTGACTGCCATTTGCTTACTGCACCTGTGGGCTACTTGACTACAACTGGGAATGGGTGTGGTGTCTGTGCATTGCACCGTCTTCCCTGGCAACATCAGTGTAGGCAATGAGTCAGATGGCCTAGGTGTGTATGTGTTGTGTAGCCCTGGTGGTGTGTCTCCCTCATATGTGTCACGTTGCCTGTACTCACATGCCTGTGTTGTCCTTGCTGTTGCAGTTCGCATACACTGTGTAATTTTGCAGTTCATCATCCCCATAACAGCACCCACGTTGGAATCACCACAGAGGCAAGTATGGTGTATTAGTGTGTTTATTGTGATAATAGTGCATAGGATGGATTGTGCTGTACATGAATCTTGCAATCCCAAGTTCCTAGATGAATAGAAAGTCCAGGTAGACAGGATCCCCAGTATCGGGGCCACTGTTGTCTGACACATTGTTCCAACTTATACTCCCCATGCAATGTGTGGGAGTAGTGTTGCCATCAACAGGGTGAACAGTCTGTGCACAAAGTCGAAAATCCAGAACAGGTTCAGGCTTCCTGGGAGTTGCGCTTGGCCATCAGCCTCTCACTTTCCCCTCCTCGGACGACCCCTCTTCTTGGGGGGGGGCCCTCAAGTGCAGGCTGCTGCGGTGCAGGGGACTCTCCGCCAGAGTCCTCCTCCCTCCCTGTGGCAGTTGCAGTTTGTTCGGTACCAGATGTTGTTGGCACACAGGGAGGTGTGGACTGGTTGCTGTTCATCTGGCGGAGGCATTGTAAAATGTCCCTGTGCACCGCCGTCATCTCATGTAGTACATCCCACTTGGACTCCACGCGGGTCATGTGGGAGTCCACACGTGACATGTGGGAGTCCACACGTGACATGTGTGACTCCACTTGGGACATGTGGGAGTCCAAGCGGGCATGATGGGCAGCCTGCTGCTGTTTAATGTCTCTGAGGAGCCCCACTACCTGGCTGAGCTCTCCGGTGCTGGACTGGTACGCATCAGCTATGCGTACCAGTTGTGGGTCTTCATGCACACCAGCAACGTCTGCAAGCAGCGACCTCTGTCTCCCACCCCTCCCACCACCCCTGCTGACATGTGCAGTGTGTGCAGTTGCACGCACAGATAACCCTGGTCCACCTTGGGGGTTGGTGGTGGTGGTGGTGTCCATGGCCCCAGGTTGGTCCAGGGTCACTGCGCTGGTGTTGTTCCTTATTCTGTCCATGTCGGCAGGGATGGTATTCGTGGTGACAGTCGTTGGAGGGGTGGGTGCAGGGGGTGCAGCTGGTGGACCTGCTGGTGCTGCAGCTGGTGGTCCTGCTGGTGCAGCATGTTGACTTGCACCGGATGTGCCAGGTTGTTCTTCATCGTCCGAGGAGGACAGAGGCTGTACGACGCCAGTGAGCTCGGCATCCTCTTGAGCCTGGGACTGGGACTCCTCAGCGTCTGCTGCTGTGTCCCTATCATCACCTGTTTTTGGGAGACACAAACAATGTATGTCATGTTTCTGCAGGCATCAGTGGTTGACACACCTGACAGTTGTGACTGTGCCTCGGGGTGCGGGCCTGTACATTGTATTGTCCTAAGTCGTCACAGTCAGGGGTTGATATTGGTGTGGCACATTGTCCTGCATTATTTGGGCATTTCTATGTATTCTCTGGGGTGTGAACATGGTCTGCATTGATTGTGTTTGGTTGACAGCCAGACCTCCTTCCACCCACCCACCCACCCACCCACCCAGTCAGTTATCCCACCATGGAACGTGCTTGCATTGCAGGGAGTGTAAGTTGTCTCTCAGGATGTCAGTCAGTGGTGTCCTGCTGTTTGTTGGTGCACAGTTGGCAGCAGGGCCTTGTGCTCCCCACAGCAGTAGCCAGTGTCAGCCATCTTGTGAGTCCTTCTCCACTCCCTGTGATGTGAGCATGGTTCAGGGTGGTGTTGATGGGACAGTTGTGGGGGTGAGCTATGTCTGTGACTACGTCTCCCATCATGCTATTGCCTCCACCCCCTTCCCAGCATGCCCATGCTTCCTTCCTTTTGACTCTGCTTCCCTGTGGGGTGGGCTGGCTGTGCTGACAGGATGGCTGGGAGTGTTGTCCTGGCAGTTGTTTGGCTAGGAGTCCCAAGAGTGTCCCTGTGCTTCACACAACATAACCCAGGGTGGTGGTGCTTTGTGGGATCTTGTGTTAGGATGGAGGGCATTGCATTCTACCAGGTGGGTACTGTGGAGTTTGTGTTGGGGGGGTGTGAGGGGAGGTGCTGGTGACTATAGTCAGTGCTGCAAGTCCCCCTTCCCACCCAGCCAGCCAGATAGCCCACCATGGAACGTGCTTGCATTGCAGGGAGTGTAAGTTGTCTCTCAGGATGTCAGTCAGTGGTGTCCTGCTGTTTGTTGGTGCACAGTTGGCAGCAGGGCCTTGTGCTCCCCACAGCAGTAGCCAGTGTCAGCCATCTTGTGAGTCCTTCTCCACTCCCTGTGATGTGAGCATGGTTCAGGGTGGTGTTGATGGGACAGTTGTGGGGGTGAGCTATGTCTGTGACTACGACTCCCATCATGCTATTGCCTCCACCCCCTTCCCAGCATGCCCATGCTTCCTTCCTTTTGACTCTGCTTCCCTGTGGGGTGGGCTGGCTGTGCTGACAGGATGGCTGGGAGTGTTGTCCTGGCAGTTGTTTGGCTAAGAGTCCCAAGAGTGTCCCTGTGCTTCACACAACATAACCCAGGGTGGTGGTGCTTTGTGGGATCTTGTGTTAGGATGGAGGGCATTGCATTCTACCAGGTGGGTACTGTGGAGTTTGTGTTGGGGGGGTGTGAGGGGAGGTGCTGGTGACTATAGTCAGTGCTGCAAGTCCCCCTTCCCACCCAGCCAGCCAGATAGCCCACCATGGAACGTGCTTGCATTGCAGGGAGTGGAAGTTGTCTCTCAGGATGTCAGTCAGTGGTGTCCTGCTGTTTGTTGGTGCACAGTTGGCAGCAGGGCCTTGTGCTCCCCACAGCAGTAGCCAGTGTCAGCCATCTTGTGAGTCCTTCTCCACTCCCTGTGATGTGAGCATGGTTCAGGGTGGTGTTGATGGGACAGTTGTGGGGGTGAGCTATGTCTGTGACTACGACTCCCATCATGCTATTGCCTCCACCCCCTTCCCAGCATGCCCATGCTTCCTTCCTTTTGACTCTGCTTCCCTGTGGGGTGGGCTGGCTGTGCTGACAGGATGGCTGGGAGTGTTGTCCTGGCAGTTGTTTGGCTAAGAGTCCCAAGAGTGTCCCTGTGCTTCACACAACATAACCCAGGGTGGTGGTGCTTTGTGGGATCTTGTGTTAGGATGGAGGGCATTGCATTCTACCAGGTGGGTACTGTGGAGTTTGTGTTGGGGGGGTGTGAGGGGAGGTGCTGGTGACTATAGTCAGTGCTGCAAGTCCCCCTTCCCACCCAGCCAGCCAGATAGCCCACCATGGAACGTGCTTGCATTGCAGGGAGTGGAAGTTGTCTCTCAGGATGTCAGTCAGTGGTGTCCTGCTGTTTGTTGGTGCACAGTTGGCAGCAGGGCCTTGTGCTCCCCACAGCAGTAGCCAGTGTCAGCCATCTTGTGAGTCCTTCTCCACTCCCTGTGATGTGAGCATGGTTCAGGGTGGTGTTGATGGGACAGTTGTGGGGGTGAGCTATGTCTGTGACTACGACTCCCATCATGCTATTGCCTCCACCCCCCTTCCCAGCATGCCCATGCTTCCTTCCTTTTGACTCTGCTTCCCTGTGGGGTGGGCTGGCTGTGCTGACAGGATGGCTGGGAGTGTTGTCCTGGCAGTTGTTTGGCTAAGAGTCCCAAGAGTGTCCCTGTGCTTCACACAACATAACCCAGGGTGGTGGTGCTTTGTGGGATCTTGTGTTAGGATGGAGGGCATTGCATTCTACCAGGTGGGTACTGTGGAGTTTGTGTTGGGGGGGTGTGAGGGGAGGTGCTGGTGACTATAGTCAGTGCTGCAAGTCCCCCTTCCCACCCAGCCAGCCAGATAGCCCACCATGGAACGTGCTTGCATTGCAGGGAGTGGAAGTTGTCTCTCAGGATGTCAGTCAGTGGTGTCCTGCTGTTTGTTGGTGCACAGTTGGCAGCAGGGCCTTGTGCTCCCCACAGCAGTAGCCAGTGTCAGCCATCTTGTGAGTCCTTCTCCACTCCCTGTGATGTGAGCATGGTTCAGGGTGGTGTTGATGGGACAGTTGTGGGGGTGAGCTATGTCTGTGACTACGACTCCCATCATGCTATTGCCTCCACCCCCTTCCCAGCATGCCCATGCTTCCTTCCTTTTGACTCTGCTTCCCTGTGGGGTGGGCTGGCTGTGCTGACAGGATGGCTGGGAGTGTTGTCCTGGCAGTTGTTTGGCTAAGAGTCCCAAGAGTGTCCCTGTGCTTCACACAACATAACCCAGGGTGGTGGTGCTTTGTGGGATCTTGTGTTAGGATGGAGGGCATTGCATTCTACCAGGTGGGTACTGTGGAGTTTGTGTTGGGGGGGTGTGAGGGGAGGTGCTGGTGACTATAGTCAGTGCTGCAAGTCCCCCTTCCCACCCAGCCAGCCAGATAGCCCACCATGGAACGTGCTTGCATTGCAGGGAGTGGAAGTTGTCTCTCAGGATGTCAGTCAGTGGTGTCCTGCTGTTTGTTGGTGCACAGTTGGCAGCAGGGCCTTGTGCTCCCCACAGCAGTAGCCAGTGTCAGCCATCTTGTGAGTCCTTCTCCACTCCCTGTGATGTGAGCATGGTTCAGGGTGGTGTTGATGGGACAGTTGTGGGGGGGGCAATATGTGTGACTGCGACTCCCATGATGCTATTGGCTACACTGACTTGGCCAGCATACACAGAATTCCTTCCTTTGAGTGGTCTTCACTGTGTGTTGGTGTTGTTGTGGTGGCTACATGTGTGGATGTGTGTGTTAGTTCTATTTGTGCCACTGCCTAGCTGTAGTTGTGGTTGTGTTTGTACATGTGTTGGCACAGTTGGATGTGACTTTTTTGATGGCATGTGTTGTGTTTATCTGACTGACATACACATTTTGGGATGATTCTGTTCTAGTTGCTGTGTAATTGCTATGTGTGCATGGTTTGACTCTCCCCTTGACAGTGATGTGTGTGTTTTGTGGCAGTTTATTGTGTACATTTGTTGTGTACTCACCAGGCTCTGGGATGTTCTCTAGTCCATATACGCTCACTGGCGGAAGGATGGCCCGCACCTTCTCCTCCCAGGGCCTGAGGTATATTGGCTTGGCAGGAGGGCCACTGCCGGTCTGTTGGCTGTTGCTGTAGTCTATCTTCAGCAGGTCCCGTACCCTCCTGCGCACGTCATACCACCTGTTCTGGATGTCCGTCTTTGTGCGCCGACATGATGATTGGGCGTTCACCCTGTTGATGATCCTCTCCCACATCTTGGTTTTCTGCGACATGGGGGTCTGTTGGACCAGAGTGCCAAACAGCTGTGGCTCCACCCTGAGGATCTCGTCTACCAGGACTTCCAATTCACAATCTAGGAACTTGGGATTCTTCTTGGGGGGCATGGTGATGGGTGGTGATGGTGAGTGATGTGTGTGTTGGTGTGCAGGTGAGGGTGTGTGAGTGTGTGTTTTGCTGGGTGTATGTGAGGTAGGTATTTGTTGGTGTGCTGATGGTGTGTGGCTTGTGTGAGGGATGAGCTGTGGGTGTGTGGTTGCTTTCTCTTGGGTGCTGGCAGTGAAATGGCATTTGCAAAGGCTCATGGTAGTGATTTGTGTCCTTTATATAGGTGGAGTTGTGGGTGTGTCTTTGTTCTCTGTCCCCACCCCCCCAGTGTTTATTGGCTTGGTAATTGCTTGTTTGGCCTTTTTTTGGTTGATTTTTCCTTTGTGCTGTTTGTGTATGTTGGAAACGTTCTTGTGACCGAGTCGGACCCTGCATTGGTCTCGTACGGTGTTTTCCGTTTCGTCCACGCTGTGTTTGTGCAGTTTTGTATGCTGCGTACGCGTCGGTCGCGGTGTATTGTGTTGCTTCGGCTCGGTTTTGTATGCGTGTCGGTCGTACGGCTTGTCCTCCGTCCGACTCGGTCGTGTTTTCGCGCCTTGCATCGTACTTTGCGGGTTGGAGTTGGCGGGTACGATTCGGTCGGATTTGTTCCGGGTGCGTGTCGGTCGGTTGGATTCGCGTGTTTTCCGGCCGGATTGCTATTTTCCGAGCGGCTCGGTCGGTCGGCTTGGTTTCCTGACGTGTCGGTCGGATTTATCGCGCCTTGCATCGTACTTGGCGTGTCGGGCGCCACTGGTACGTGTCGGTCGGTATTTTTTCCGGATCCGAGTCGGTCGGTGCTTTTTCCGGCCCGAATCGGAATCGACCCCTTGGTATGTAAACATTCCTGCGTGAAGTAAGAGATATGCATACAACTCACATTGCTTGCTGAAGATATAATATACAAAAAAAGGACCATGAGACAGATGTAGGAAGAGATTTTGAGGTTGCAAAGGCATCAATTATCAAAATCTGAGCATTTGCGACCAACAAATGCCGTTTGGTATATACACAAAGCAAACTGTGAATTGGTAGCATGTTCCTGAATCGCAGTTTGGGTGTGAGAGTACACACCGAATCACATTTTGAAACGGGCATCTTCAGGGCACCCGTTCCAAATAGTGATTTGCAATGGGATGTATTAACATTTTCCCACCAAAATCCAATCAAAAACTGAAAAATTTTACCTCAATGGAGATGGTAACCCATTCACAAACCGGAACTGGCCCCGAGAGACCACTTCCCCTTAGTGAATGCTCAAAAATAAAAAATGTTTTGCATTCGGCAGTGTTCCACTGGCTAGTCTTAAAAAAGCTTGTTACATTTATCATTGTTTTCTCTACACATCCTGTCTTCCTTTAAGGAAAACAGCCTGCATTTAAAAAAAAAAAAAAGATTTTACTGAATGCAATGTACGTACAGATGCCCCAATTTATTCAATTAGCAGCGAATTTCAAATTTCTCAAATCCTTCTGATAGTCATTCATATTTTTAAGCATTTACAATGAAATCACTAGGATTTGTCTGCGTCAAATAAAAGTGATTTTGACCTCTGATTCAATAAGGCTGGGCGAATTTGTTTTCCTAATTGGTCAAACGTTGAACGTTCTACAGACTTTCAGCCACTTTCACGAAGCTGAGGGCCAAATTTACGCAAAATTGGCGTAGGGCAGTGGTGCAAGGCTTTTTTTTGCTGCACTGCCCTACGCCAATCTGAAAGGGCAGGATTGCGTGCGCCGTATTTCGGAGATATGGTTCATTCCTGTCCTTTCAGCCAGCACGGGTGCACAATTTGGTGCCTAGAGCTAACGCAGGCACCCTTGCACCATGGTGCAAGTGTGTGTGCGTTGTTGGCAGGATTGTTTCTGCACCTTCAGGCACGAAAACAATCCTGAGAGGCATTGTCCTTGTTCCATGTGTGCTGCAGAATGCAGCACACATGAAAAGAGGATAAAACGAGGAGAAATGACATTTCTCCTCATTAAGCCTGCTCTTGGGAGGCGTAAGGTTTTGGTGCTGCCCCAGGTTTACTTGATTTTGTAAATTTGGGGCAGCATCACTATCCATGGGTGTTGCTTGGGAACACACACTGCATGGAACACCTCCTTGACGCAGAGTAAGGCAACGCTGCGCTTTGCGCTGCCTTGCCATACTCCATATCTATGAGGCCATGCAAAGCCACGCAGGGTGGCTTTGCGTCACCTCACAGATATTATTGAGAGGCCTGTGCCACCGGAGCGTCAAAAAAGTGATGCTCATCTGGCGCAGGGCTCTTGTAAATAAGCCCATGAGTTTTTATAATGATCAATGTTGATCTCTTGTAGTAGGAATTGCTCAATGCCTTTATTTTCTAATATTATTTCCTATCCTTTATGAATGACTTGTCATTTGTATTACTGCATGAATGTAAATTACATAATATTAAGTTACAAAAGAGAGCTTTGCACAGAAATGCAACCAAAGAAATAAAAATAGTTATACAATGAATATCGCTATAAATATTGGGAATGCTTGCAACAAAGTACACGCACGCACAAATTGTGAGCCGTACAAAAATCTATTCCTATAGCAGGACATCAGTGAAAATTAAACAGCATGACTGCACATGCAAGTAAAGATCTTGGGGCCAGATGTACGACGATGTTATTTTGCAAAACGCACATTGCGCTCAATTGCGAGTCGCAATTTGCGACTCGCAAAATGACATGTACAACAGTGTCAGAGACACTGTTTGCGATTCTCAATGGGGTCGCAAATTGCATGCCTCATCAATATTCATGAGGCACTCGCAATTTGCGACCCCATTGAGAATGGCTGGCACTCCCAGGTATGGTGGCCTGCTGGGCTCAGCAGACCTCCATGTCTGGGACTGCTTTTAAATAGAGCAGTTATTTTCTTTTTTAAATGCAGCCCGTTTTCCTTAAAGGAAAACGGGATGCATTAAAAAAAAAAAAGAAACGTTTTCGTTTTATTTTTTAAGGGCAGGTAGTGCTCCCTGGGACCACTCCCTGCCCCTAAAAAATATTGCCCCCTGCATTTGCAAAGGGGAAGGGGTCCCCAGGGGACCCCTTCCCTTTTGCGATTGCATTACCACCCTCTTGAAAAGGGCAGTAAATTGTGAGTGTTTTGCGACGCAATTGCGGTCGCAAAACATTCGTACATGGCTTGTGAGGTCGCTATTAGTAAGGGAACGCCCCTTCCTAATAGCGAGTCGCAATACACTATTTTGTGAGTCGCAAATTATTTGCGACTCGCAAAATAGTGTTAGTACATGGCCCAGAGGATTTTTGCATGCACAAACGGGTCGCAAACCCGTTTAGGCATGCAATTTTCCATCGTACATCTGGCCCTTGGTGTCCAGGGTACAAAGTGTTTATTGGCTCGCTAAGCCTACAGTTTGCAAAATTATTTGCCTTGCAATTGCAAAACTATCCGTTGCAATGCACTAAAGGAAATTTCTGCATGCTCCTGCAATGACATTCTATGCATGCTGACTTTCTTTTTCAAATTAGTCCATCTTATTTTTTGGCCATATCCCTTAAAGAAACAGGGGTAGCAAATGGAGTGTTGTCAGTCTGCTGTGCCTCGCAGTACTCCAACAGTGCATTTATATTTCCAAGGTTCCTGTCGCATAAATAACTCTGAGGCTGAAGGGTTTCTGATTTAAAGTGCATGCACTGGCTTATGCGAACGAATAGTATATCAGTCATATTGCAAAATGAATGGTGGGTAACAAATCAGTCAGTGTGCAAAGAACACTGGTTCACAGGTTACCATTTGTACATTGGTCCCCTAATTTTTGTAGTGGCAATTGAACATTTGCACAACAAACAAATAATAATAATCATTAAACAATCAATTTAGAATAGCACACCATTTCTTTATAATCCAATATTTGTGACTTACTAGATATATCATCATCATCATCAAATTTGCAACATTTTCGATGCATAAAAACTAAATACATTACAATTAATGCAATCATGATAAAGAATTCATACATAACTCTTAACGTATGATGCAATCAGAATAAAAGTACATACGAAACTATTAAGGCATAATTAAAACAGATAATTAAAACACGATTCCTTTTAGACAGGTTAATTTTCGCAGTCCATATGCGGTTAATTAATCCAGCGTAATGATCCTCGTAAAAACCTTAACCTGACATTCAGGACAGTTCTAACCAAAAGCCAGATAAAGTACAATTAAAATCATGTTGACCTAATATTTTGTACCCGTGTCTCTGACGCAACTTAATATGCTCTATTCTTACCTAGCCATAAAAAAATAAACATATTATATTTGAATCAATCATGGCTAGTTCAACAACCCAGCAAACCTTGGAAGATCATATTCTTAAAACACTCATTCTCCTTCCATAGGTCTAGAGTTCTTGCCTATGTTTCAGGGCTGACCCAAAAAAAAGTATCCAGTGCATGGCACACCAGTGGATCCTCATGCTGTTGGGAATATGAACATCCTGGACTACATTGTGGGAAGTTAGCGCTATGCAAAAGAGGTAATAATATTCTTTTCCTTTGGTGGGAGTAAAATGGGCAAAGCTGACTGGTCAGATACTCCATCGCAAGGACAAAAGGCCAGGTTTTTTAACGAATAGGTATTTGCTGGGAAACCCAGCATAAGTAGGAAAAAGCTTAAATGAAACCTAGCCAGGATGAAGCGATGCTGCAAATTATGCACGAAAGCCAGTAAGAATGCACGTCATACTGTATTGGGGGGACATATGATATAAACCAACACTACTTTTATTTTTATTTTGCTCCCATCTAATAGTAGCTGCGACTGCCAGGAAAATCTGTTTCAGCTTGGACTTAAGAAAGGTGGCACACTCTGCGGTAGAATCAAATAATTTGCGCAGGCCCAGGATCACTGACAAAATATCGACTGACAGAATATCGAGGTAGCAAAATATCGACGCAAAAATATCGAAGTCAAGAATATCGACATCCTATCTACATCATGGTATGTACCAAAATATCGAGAAAAAAAATATTGATGTCAAAAATGTAGTTGTAAAAAATATAGGGGCCCATTAGGATGTCGGGCGGAAGCACTACCGCCGTGCTGGCGGATGCAAAAA
>CAWUFW010027612.1:0-25834 GCA_963921515.1 Calotriton arnoldi | reverse complement strand
TTTTCCACTCCCTGTGATGTGAGCATGGTTCAGGGTGGTGTTGATGGGCCAATTGTGAGGCTGACCAATATCTGTGACTACCACTCCCATCATGCTATTGCCTTCACCCCCCTTCCCAGCATGCCCATACTTCCTTCCTTTTGAGTGGACTTCACTGTGTGTGAGTGTGACAGCAATGGCAAGATGGCTGGCAGTGTGGTCCTGTTGTTTGTTGGTGCCCAGTTCCCAGCAGGGCCTTGTGCTCCCCACAGCTGTGGCCAGTGTCAGACATCTTTGAAGTGGCTTTTGACTCCCTGTGAGGTGTGCATGCTTCCGTGCTAACTTGCTGGGCCATGTGGGTGTGAGATGTTGATCTGTGACTACCACTCCCATCATTCTATTGCCTCCAACCCCCTTCCCAGCATGCCCATCCTTCCTTCCTTTTGACTCTGCTTCCCTGTGGGGTGGGGTGCCTGTGCTGACAGGATGGCTGGGAGTGTTGTCCTGGCAGTTGTTTGGCTACAAGTCCCAAGAGTGTCCCTGTGCTTCACACAGCATAACCCAGGGTGGTGGTTCTTTGTGGGATCTTCAGTTAGGATGTGAGGCATTGCATTCTCCCAGGTGGGTTATGTGGAGTTAGTGTTGAGGGGGTGTGTGAGTGGAGGTGCTTGTAACTATGGTCAGTGCTGTGAGTCCTCCTTCCCACCCAGCCAGATATCCCACCATGGAACGTGCTTCCATTGCAGGGAGTGCAAGTTGTCTTTCAGGATGTCAGTCAGTGGTGTCCTGCTGTTGGTTGTTGCACAGTTCCCAGCAGGGCCTTGTGCTCCCCCAGCAGTACCCAGTGTCAGCCATCTTGTGAGTCCTTTTCCACTCCTTGTGATGTGAGCATGGTTCAGAGTGGTGTTGATGGGCCAATTGTGAGGGTGACCAATATCTGTGCCTACAACTCCCATCCTGCTATTGCCTATACCCCCCTTCCCAGCATGCCCATACTTCCTTCCTTTTGAGTGGACTTCAGTGTGTGTGAGTGTGACAGCAATGGCAAGATGGCTGACAGTGTGGTCCTGTTGTTTGTTGGTGCCCAGTTCCCAGCAGGGCCTTGTGCTCCCCCCAGCAGTACCCAGTGTGAGCCATCTTGTGAGTCCTTTTCCACTCCCTGTGATGTGAGCATGGTTCAGGGTGGTGTTGATGGGCCAATTGTGAGGCTGACCAATATCTGTGACTACCACTCCCATCATGTTATTGCCTACACCCCCCTTCCCAGCATGCCCATACTTCCTTCCTTTTGAGTGGACTTCTGTGTGTGTGAGTGTGACAGCAATGGCAAGATGGCTGGCAGTGTGGTCCTGTTGTTTGTTGGTGCCCAGTTCCCATCAGGGCCTTGTGCTCCCCACAGCAGTACCCAGTGTCAGCCATCTTGTCAGTTGTTTTCCACTCCCTGTGATGTGAGCATGGTTCAGAGTGGTGTTGATGGGTCAATTGTGGGTGTGACCAATATCTGTGACTACCACTCCCATCATGCTATTGGCTACACTGACTTGACCAGCATACACAGAATTCCTTCCTTTCAGTGAGCTTCCCTGTGAGGTGGTGTTCTAGTGGTGGTTAAATATCTGGGAGTGTTTGTTGGTTCTATTTGTGCCACTGCCTTGCTGTATTTGTGGTTAGGTTTGTACATGTCATGACACAGTTACATATCACTATGAGATGGGAGGTATTGTGTTTGTCTGACTAGCATTCACATCTTGGGATGAATATCTTTTGGTTGCTGTGTATTTGCTAAGGGTGCATGGTTTGCCTATCCCCTTGACTGTGATGTGTGTGTGTTGTCACACCATATTGTGCATATTAGTTGTGTACTCACCAGGCTCTGGGATGTCTGTTAGTCCGTATACGCTCACTGGTGGTAGGATGGCCCGCACCTTCTCCTCCCAGGGCCTGAGGTATACTGGTTTTGCAGGAGGGCCACTGCCGGTGTGCTGGCTGAGGAGGTAGTCCTTTTTGAGTAGGTCCCGGACCCTCCTGCGCACATCATACCACCTGTTCTGGATGTCTTCCTTTGTGCGCAAACATGGTGATTGTGCGTTCACCCTGTCGACAATCCTCTCCCACATCTTGGTTTTCTGCGACATGGGGGTCTGTTGTACCAATGTACCAAACAACTGTGGGTCTACCCTCAGGATCTCGTCTACCAGGACTTCCAATTCACTATCCAGGAACTTATGGTTCTTCTTTGGGGGCATGGTGATGGGTGGTGGTGGTGATTGATGTGTGTGTGTGTGCAAGTGGGGGGGTGTGAGTGTAGGTTTAGCTGGGTGTGTGTGAGGGTGCTATATGTAGGTGTGGTAATGGTGTGTGGCTTGTGTGATGTATGAGCTGTGAGTGTGTCTGTGGTTGCTGTGTGATGGTGTTCTGTGCTGGCAGGTCAGTGGAATTTGCAAAGGATCACTGTAGGGATTTGTGGCCTTTATGTAGGTGGAGTTGGAGGTGTGTCCTTGTTCCATTTTTTTCCCTCCCTGTATTTATTGGCTTTGTGGTTGCTTGTTTGGCCCTTTATTTTTTTATTTTTTCCTTGGTGTTTTTGGTGCATGTAGGAGTCGTTCTTGTGTCCGAGTAAGACACTGCAGTTGTCTGGTGCGATCTTGTCCGACTCGTTCCCGCTGTGTGTCAGCTAGGTTTCATATGCGGCGTACGAGTCGGTCGCGGAGTATTGGGTTGCTTCGGCTGGGTTTTGTATGCGTGTCGGTCGTACGGCTTGTGCTCCGGGCGAGTCGGTCGTGTTTTGCACGCACAGCATCGTACTACGCGGGTCGGAGTTCGCGGGTACGTTTCGTTCGGGTTCAATCCGGGTGCGTGTCGGTCGGTTCGTTTCGCGTGATTTCCCGGCCGGATGGCTTGTTTCCGTCCGGCTCGGTCGGTCGTTTTGTATTCCGTCCGAGTCTGTCGGATTTCACATGCATTTCATCGTACTACCCGGGTCGTACGGCGCCGGTCCGAGTCGGTCGGACTAAATTCCCGTACCGAGTCGGTCGGTATGTTTTCCGGCCCGAATCGGAATCGGCCCCTGAGTGTGGAAGCTCTATCGGATCAGGTATTCGTACACAAATTACCCAGGGCGCTAGATGGCTATTTTAACATAAATTGGGGCAGTGCCTCTTCCAGGGCAATGGACTGGGATGCCATGAAGGTGGTGATAAGAGGAGAGTGTCTGACAATAACATATGGGTTAAAAAGACAACTTCTCGCAGATCTCGATAGGCTCGAGAAAAGGCTAGGCACCCTGGAAAAAGATCTGATTGAACAACCTCTCAGTCTGCAGGCCTGGCAGGACTGCAGAGCCGAAGTACTAGACACTTGGGATAGACTAGATGAATTCTCCCGCTCCACATATAGGAAAAGGCTACACAGGGAGGACGACAAAGCGAGCCATATGCTCTCAATGCTCATTCGGGGTGAGAATCGGCATTCACCTATAATGGGGATCAGAGATAAACAGGGTAGACTAAGATCTTCGCAGCAGGAAATACTAGAAGTGTTCACCGAACACCAGCAGGGCATATATGGAGTCCCTGAGACAACTAGCCCCCAGGAGATCAGGTCTTACCTGGAGGAGATTCGACTGCCACTACTATCTGAGGAAGAAAGATAGCTCCTGAATGCTCCTATCACAAAGGAGGAGATATTGACAGCCATTAGAACCTAAAAGTCGGCAGCTGAGTTTTATCGCCGCCAGCACGGAAAACTGGCAGAGCGATTACTTGAAGTGTATCATGAGGCCTATGAGAGGGGGGTGCTCCCGGAGTGTTTGATGGAGGCTATCATTGTGATGTTGCCAAAGCCTGACAGAGACGGCCAAGTGGTCTCCTCCTACCGCCCACAGTCAATGCTAAATGTGGACCTGAAAATCCTGAGTAAGGTACTGGCCACGAGGTTACTGGGATTCCTACCACAACTGATAGCGGAGGACCAGTGTGGATTCATCCTCAATATGAACACACAGTGCAACCTCAGGAGGTTGTCGCTGGTTCTTCACTCTCTTGTCTTAAGCGAAGGGAAAGTGCCATGGCACTACTAGATGTCAACACACATTTGATTCACTCTCCTGGGACTTCCTATGGGAAGTACTGTATAAGATGGGAGTTGGTAAATACTTCATAAAATGGGTGCAACTATTGTATAGGTACGTATAGGTAGGTTGGTATTGCGTGGCTTTGCATTGCATAGGGGGACACGGCAGGGATGCCCACTGTCTCTGCTCCTATTTGCAATAGCTATGGAACTGCTTGCCAGCCACTTGCGTGATGTCTTATATGAGTGGGGCATACAAGTCGGGGACACCAGACACGTGGTATCACTATATGCGGATGATGCACTAGTTTTTCTTAGAAGCCCTAGTCATTCGGTCCCAATCATGCTGGAGGCTCTGGTGGACTTTGGCAAGCATGCTGGATTATGCGTCAACCATTTCAAGTCTAAATTGTTCCCATTGTGTACCCTGGCGGGGAGACCTGCAGTGGATTTGCCGGGGCTGGCCCTGCACTGGGAGGAATCACTGATATAATATCGACAGATACAATATCGAGCTACATTTTTATCGACACAAAAATATCATTGACACTAATATCGATACCCTATACTTAATTAAAAAAATACACTATTATCGACCCCCAAATATCGTCATCCCAAATTATCGATTACAGTAATATCAAACACATAATTATCGTTATCTAAAATATCGAACATCCTTTAAAAATATACAACATATCCAAAATATCCATCACAATAAAATAGGCAGCAATATTATCGTTTTTGTAAAAATATCGACAACTCAAAAAAAAGATAAAACACACAAAATTAAACACCATAAATATAGTTAAATAAATAAGCATACACTACATATAAAATACAAGCAAATACATAATTTTAGACAATTTTAAAACATCTTAAAACATTAAATAATAAATACACTATTAATAACCATTTAAATTTTATACTTACATTATACACACACATTTTTTAACATCACATATCATATAATACACATTTAAATAATTCAACAAGTGGAAACATTTTTAAAAAACTAACTCTTAATTAGCGTTTTCCATATATAGAAAACAACTACCAAAACAATTAAAACAATAAATAGCAACCAATAAAAACACACAATATTAAAATGAACCAATGAGGTTAACCAAACAATTAAACAAACACTATATAAAGAAGGAAAACGTATTCTTATTTTACACCTTAAACCCAAAACAATAAGGAAGCCGAAACTCTGCCGGATTTCTACCAGAAGCAAGGACTTCATAAAAAAAAACTATTGCATTCTTCAAAAAGTAAGTAAATTACCATCTATAAAATAACAGTAATGCTAATCTTCATAAACTAATATTTATCATACTCAAATAATTAATATATATCTTTTTTCAATTTATGTCTCCTCTACAGATAATTCTCAAATCATCTAAAAAATAACAATCACCTCCTAAAACCATCTTACTAATAAAGTAAGTATTCAGCAAAACGCCTTTTAAAAACATGTAAAACACCAAACCAAACCCCAACTCCATCCCAAACACCCACCCCACCCACAAATTTAACAAAATAAGTAAAAATATGTTTTACTCTTCCTACAGAAAAATCCACAACAGGATTCAACAAAGAAAGAAAGAACATCTCCATTTAAAAGCATCTCAAAACCAACATTGTAAGTATATTTATAAAAATTTGTATTTATTAAAACATAAACATGTATGATATTCATTTTAATAATTTTAATATACATTTGTTGTAGAATTTACCACATCACAATGACAGAAGGCGCCCAATTTATAACATCCCAAAAGGAAAATTTTTGCTATGTTACATGGGGTATGTCTATACCCAGGAAAAGCAAAGTGGACTAAAAGTCAATTGGAAATGTAGCAAGTACTATTCAAATAAATGTTATGGTCGGGCAACAACTAGAGAAACAACTGTTTTGTATACAAGGGAGCATAACCACCCTCCAAATGTTACTGAAATAGACGTTAGGAATGCCCTTGATGACATTAGAGAAGCTAGCACTAGCTCACAGAAACCTACCAGTCAAATTCTGAAAGAAATGCTGCCTACAGTACCTAAACATGCTACTGGGCAAATGCCCTCTATTTCTTCATTAAAAAGAACTATAGCTCACACCAAAAAAGCCACAACAACTACCACACCTACTCCAAAAACTTTTCAAGAGTTGGTAATTCCCCCAGAACTATCTATAACTCATAATGAAGAACCCTTTGTTCTCTTTGACAACAAATGCAAAGAGAAAAGAATAATTATGTTTGCTACTGCAAACAATTTAATAAAGCTTCAACAATCAGAAACATGGATGATGGACGGGACTTTTAAAATCTGTCCCAAACCATTCTACCAATTATACACTGTCCATGCCCTATATCAGAACACCAACATCCCCTTTATCTACGCCTTGCTACCCAATAAACAAAACTCCACATATATGGAAATACTACCTAAAATTAAACAAGAAACAAATAATTGTTATCCACAGAAAATAATAATAGATTTTGAGCAGGCAATGATAACTGCAATTCTAAAATCCTACCCGCACACATCAATTCAGGGATGTTACTATCATTTCAATCAGTATCTATGGAGACACCTTCAGAAATCAACACTAAGGGCCCGATTCCGATCTCGCTCGGAAGGGCACCGAACGGGATCCGTAGCAAGCGAGTCCGATTCGTAGCCCCAGTTTCCGGACGACTCGTACTGCTGTACGAGCGAGCAAGTACGATGCGAGGATAGCCTCGCGCTCCGACTGACTCGTACCCGTCAGCGATGCCGTCCGGACAACTCCGACTTCATCGACGCGCACCGCACAATAGGTCCGATTTCCGAGCGACCAAGTACGATGCGCGCGTCGAGCAGCCGGGTCAAGTCGGAGCCACCGACTCAAAAAAGCTCCGGGAAGCGGACTTCGGGGGTCTGTAGCGGACCCCCTTTCACCCGCAGCCCTACGACTTGATCACTGGGGGGTCCCAAGGGTCCCCCCTACACATGCCTGCAGGGTGCGGGCAGGACCGATGCGTCCCCGCGACAGGGGGCACCCTTGTCCGAGACGTGAGTTTTTGGTCTATTGGAGCCCATGTACGCAACGTACACCAGGCTCCCATTGACTTCAATGGTGCTCCGAGCGACCCGAGTCCGTCAGCGCTGCAGCGCATCGTACTCTGTCGCTCGGAGCCCAGGAGTACGAGTCGCACGGAAAGCTCTACGGGCGCCAGTCGGCCGTAGGGCTTTCCGAGCGAGATCGGAATCGGCCCCTAAGTGTAGAGTATGCAACAAACAGTTCATTCGCATACCAAATAAAAAAACTTATTGCACTGGCCTACGTCCCAGTAACTGACGTGGCCGAACATTACAACCTTTTACTAGAAAGTCCTTACTACCAGCAACACGAACCAAAATTAAGTCCCCTCCTAGACTATTTTGAAGATACCTGGGTGGGAAGACTCCATAGATCAGGCCGTAGGAGACAACCAAAATACCAAATTCCATGGTGGAATGTCTACCTTAGCACACTAAACCAAGAGGCAAAAACCAACAATGCTGTTGAAGGTTGGCATAATGCCTTCCAAGCATCAACAGGACGAGGTACACCTACTCTACACAAACTCCTACTCTCCCTCCAAAAAGAACAAAGCTACCAACAGCTAAGAATGGAGCAATCGGTTACACAAATCAGGCCTAAACTATCCAAACAAACTAAGCAAATGTTTGAATACCTACAACAACAAGTCAAACTATACCCTACAACAAGAGGCCTAGAATACTTAGCAATAATTGCCAAAAGCCTACTCTAAACTCTCAAAGCAGTGTAAAATGTATAATACTTTTCTGTTTAAAATATTAAAATGCATACAAAACAACTTTATTTTTCACAAAACTAATTAATTTGTCTAATATATTTTTATTAATAAACATATATATATATAGACACATTAATTATATATTTGAAAAAATAAACAACAACAATAGTAAATTTCATAACATTTCCCTCCCACAATAATTAATTAAAATAACTTACCGTTGCCGTAGCTGTAGACAGAAAATCCCACATCTTGTAAAACAATCCAGGTAGCTCATAATCCAAATAGATTAAAAGTTTCCCCCAAAAATGAAAAAATCCAACTGTTCCAAAAAGTAATCCTCGGTCGGTAAATCCACAATCCAGAAACCATAAAAAACCCGAAAATGTTTTTTTAAAAAAAGACGCTCCATGAAAACTCGAAAAATTAAAGAAGTGTAAAATAATTATTAGTTACTAAAACTAATGTACACTTCCTTAATTAAAAAAAACGCAATATTCCGAAAACCGCAACTTCTTTTGAATAAAACCTGTAAAAAGACACACAAACATTCCCACCCACACAAATATACACATAATATACAATATAACAGTATTACAAACATTATACACACGATAACAAAACATATCCTACCATACTGTAAATTTTCTAAACTAGGCCTGAAAACTAACGATACATAAATCGTCATACACATAAAAAACGCTATAACTTCTAAAACCTACCTCTACACACACTAACTACAACTTAACTACTTTCAAATTTAATAAAAAATGTAGTTTTAATAAAGAAAAGTAATATTACCTTGCTCAACGTGAAGCAGCTCCCAACCGCGACCTTCTCCCCTTCGAAATAACCCAAAACAACCGCGAGCGGTTACAAAATACAAACCCCAAACAAATATGGCAGCTTTAAACATATAAAATAAATGCAATTTAATTTAAAAAATATTATTACGTGATATAAAAATTACTATCATGTGTAATTAAAATACTACAATTTGTATCTTATTTATTTAAATGTATTATAATTTTTTTGGGCATTGTAAAATTATAATAATAAATATTATGAAACACATAGGGGGTACTTATGATGGCGGGCGGATCGCCATCGCCAGCCAGGCGGTGGCGATCCGCCCGCCATCTCTACCCGATTTACCCCCGCCATATTACAATGGCGGGGGGTACTGCGGCGGACGCAAAGTGCGTCCTCCGCTTTTCCGCCGGTCGGCAATCGTTCCGATTGCCGGCCGGGCGGAATTGGGGCCGGATATGGTGGCGGTGCCTAGCAGGCACCGCCATCCATATCAGGATGTGTGTCTCTAAAGGCCTTTCCATGGCGGCGATGCCGCCATGGAAAGGCCAGCGGAGATGTGCTTTGGGGGCCCGTTGCGGGCCCCCTGGGGGGGTGGGGGTGCACTTGGGGGGTACCCATGGTACCCCCCTGCAGTTCCATGTACAAGGTGGCAGGCACCGTGCGGTGCCTGCCACGTTGTGCATGGGAATGCACAACATGCTCATTTGGCATTGTGGCGGGTGCTGCTGCAAGCAGCACCCGCCGCAATGTCAAATATGCAGAATGCGACCGCCAGGGTGGCGGTCGCATCCTAATAAGGGTGCGGGACCGCCGCATGTCTGGCGGCCGGTCCCGTTTCCACTGGGATGGCCATCCTAATCAGCCCTATAATATTTAATATTATAATTCCATGTATTTACATGTTACATACAACATTTATTAAAAAATTGTAATATTTTTTTTATCTTTAAAAAATATGTACTTTAGAAATAAAATATATAAAAAGAAACTATGTAATAATTATTAATACTAATATTTTATATATCAATATTAATAATTAAAATGTATTATGCTTTTTTTTAAATGTAACTAACTTTATATTAAAAAAATTATTTAAAAAATGTTAAAACTGTCATATTATTAAGTTGTTACAAATATATGTAACTAAATAAAAAATGTTAATAATACCAAACTAAAATTAACAACTGTTAAAAATATATATATATTTTTGAAATGTATCTAAAAAATATAAAACTGCATTATCTGATATTACAAAATGTACAAAAGTGTTTAAAGCAATGTACTAATGTATTAGATAATTTTTCATTTATTATTACATGTAAAAATTTACATATATACAAACTATGGGGGTGATTAGGATGGCGAAAGGACCGCCACTGCAAGGCCGGCGGTGGCGGTCCTTCCGCCATCAAACAGATTTTTCCCACCGCCAGATTAGGATGGCGGTGGGAACTTGACTGCGTCCCCAGCGGACGCAAAGACCGTCTGCCGCCAGCAATCGCTCCGATTGCCTGGCGGACGGTGCAGGGTGCCCAAAATGGTGGCGGTGCCTAGAAGGCACCATCCTACTGATTAGGATACATGTGAAAATCGGCCTTTCCATGGCGGCGATGCCGCCATGGAAAGACATGTGGTGTTTTGCTACGGGGCCACATTTTGGGCCCCCCTTGTGTTGGGGGGAGGTGGGGTGCACTTGGGGGGTACCCATGGTACCCCCCAACATGTCACTGCACCAAGTAGCAGGCACCGTGTGGTGCCTGCCATGTGGTGCAGTGACATGCACTACGGGTGACTTTAGCATCGCGGCGGGTGCTGCTGTAAGCAGCACCCGCCGCAATGTTGAAATGCGGCGGTCGCATCCTGATTCACGGTGCAGGACCGCCGCATGTCTGGCGGCCAGTCCCAAAACCGCGAGGATGGCGGGCGGACTCAGGTCCGCCCGCCATCCTAATCACCCCTATGTTGTTTTTGTAAAATAAATATAATTTCCTATCTTTATGTATTGGTTTATTTTACATATTTTTAGTAAAAGATATATTTCTTCATGATTTCATAATATTTTACAAGAAATAAATATCAATAAAAAAATTAAAACGTCTAATTTATTGTCTACCATTTTATTAATGTTATATTCAATGTTACATATTAAGTTTATTTTTATTAAGTATACTGGGTAAAATAATATGTTTTAATTAAATATATATACAATGTTATATTTTTCCTTCACAACTTTCTTATAATTATAATTTCATACTACTTTAAACTGTAATAATTTTTTTAAACTATAATTATAAACACATTTAGCTAAATTATTATTCCCACTCCAGCTACTATAAATTCAGGGTAAGTGTTGGACACTAAACTTAATTAATTTACTATTCCCACTCCAGTTAGTATTAATTAGGGGTAGGTGCTGGACACTAAGGGGCGATTCCGATTCGGGCCTGAAATCTCTCCGACCGAGCCGGACCCGGAGAGATTTCCGACCGAATCGGACCCGTGCAGCCCGACCGAATGAGTACGATGCGTCCGTATGCTATCGTACTTTATTCGGTCGGACTCCCATTGAAGTCAATGGGAGCCGGTCGTACAACGCGTACGCGGGCTCCCATTGCCTCAATGGGTGCGAGGCAAACAAGGGCGCCCCCTACAGCGGGTACGCGGCGAAGCGACTCGCGCCGTACACGCACAGGTAGGGGGACCCATGGGTCCCCCCTGTGTGCGACTCGCACGGCTACGCGTACAGGGGGTCCGACACGGACCCCCGAAGTACGGCTCCGACTGCTCTTTCGAGCCGGACGGCGCGTGTCGGTCGGACTGCTCGCGGCGCGCATCGTACCTACCCGGCCGGGGAACGTCTACATTGCGCGGTGCGAGTCGTGTCCGAGCGAGTCGGTCGGTGCGGTTCGACCCGGGAACGAGTCGGTCGGAGCGGTTGGGACGCCCGAACGAGTCAGTCAGCGATTTCGCATCGTACTCGCTCGTCCGAACGCGCGTACGGATCGGTCGGGAAATAGGGCTCCGAATCGGATCCGGTTAAGCCGAATCCGATTCGGAGCCCTACCGGCCGAGATCGGAATCGGCCCCTAAATGTATTTAATTTACTATTCCCACTCCAGTTAGTATTAATTAGGGGTAGGTGCTGGACACTAAATTTATTTAATGTACTATTCCCACTCCAGTTACTATTAATTAGGGGTAGGTGCTGGACACTAAATTTATTTAATTTACCATTCCCACTCCAGTTAGTATTAATTAGGGGTAGGTGCTGGACATTAAACTTAAATAATTTACTATTCCCACTCCAGTTAGTATTAAATTTAGGTAGGTGCTACACAACAAACTTAATTAATTTACTATTCCCACTCCAGTAACTATTAATTAAAGATAGGTGCTAGACACTACATTTAATTAATTTACTATTCCCACTCCAGGTAGTATTAATTAGGGGTAGGTGCTGGACACTAAATTTAATTAATTTACTATTCCCACTACAGGTAGTATTAATTAGGGGTAGGTGCTGGACACTAAACTTAAACAATTTACTATTCCCACTCCAGTTAGTATTAATTTGGGGTAGGTGTTGGAACGTAAACTTAATTAATTTACAATTCCCACTCCAGTTACTATAAATTCAGGATAAGTGTTACACACTAAACTTAATTAATTTACTAGTCCCACTCCAGTTACTATAAATTAGAGGTAGGTGCTGGACACTAAACTTAATTAATTTACTATTCCCACTTCCGTTAGTATTAAATTGAGGTAGGTGCTGGACAACAAACTTAATTAATTTACTATTCCCACTCCAGTTACTATTAATTAGGGGTAGGTGCTGGCCACTAAATTTAATTAA
The DNA here is from genome assembly GCA_963921515.1 of Calotriton arnoldi. Classification (NCBI taxonomy): domain Eukaryota; kingdom Metazoa; phylum Chordata; class Amphibia; order Caudata; family Salamandridae; genus Calotriton; species Calotriton arnoldi. The sequence goes on along the minus strand of CAWUFW010027612.1, from coordinate 13,312 downwards.
TTTACTATTCCCACTCCTGTTAGTATTAATTAGGGGTAGGTGCTGGACACTAAACTTATTTAACTTACTTTTCCCACTCCAGCTAGTATTAATTAGGACTAGGTGCTGGACACTAAATTTATTTAATTTACTATTCCCACTCCAGTTAGTATTAATTAGGGGTAGGTGCTGGACACTAAACTTAAATAATTTACTATTCCCATTCCAGGTAGTATTAATTAGGGGTAGGTGGTGCACACTAAATTAAATTAATTTATTATTCCCACTCCAGTTAGTATTAATTAGGGGTAGGTGCTGGACACTAAGCTTAATTAATTTACTATTCCCACTCCAGTTAGTATTAAATTGGGTAGGTGCTGGACAACAAACTTAGGGAGTCATTACGATGTAGGGCGGATCGCCACCGCCCGCTTGGCGGTGGCGATCCGCCCTACATTTCCCTCCGCCCGCCACCCATTTTCCCCCGCCATATTAGTATGGCAGGGGACCCGGCGGACGGAGAGACCGTCCGCTGGTTCTCCGCCGGTCGACCAGTCGACCGGGCGGAAAAGGGGCTACATATGGTGGCGGTGTTTGCTAGACACCGCCATCCATATTAGCATGGGTGCAGGAAGCAGCCTTTCCGTGGTGGTGATGCCGCCACGAAAGGCATGCCGAGTTTGCTGTTGGGGGCACGTTGCAGGCCCCCAGGGTATTGGGGGTGGGGGTGCACATGGGGGTACCTATGGTACCCCCTACATTGTCATGGACAAGGTGGCAGGCACCGCGCGGTGCCTGTCACCTTGTGCATGACAACGCACATAGTGCATTCCCAGCATTGTGGCGGGCGGTGCTGTGTGCACCGCCCGCCACGATGCTGGGAATGGAGGATGCCACCGCCACGGTGGCATCCTAATCGCTGGTGCTTGGGACCGCCGCACCACTGGCGGCCGGTCCCAGCACCGCTAGGAGTGGCGGAGTGGACGGAGTCCGCCCGCCATCCTAATAGGCCCCTTAATTATTTTACTATTCCCACTCCAGTTACTATTAATTAGGGGTAGGTGCTGGACACTAAATTTAATTAATTTACTATTCCCACTCCAGTTAGTATTAATTAGGGGTAGGTGCTGGACACTAAACTTAATTAATTTACTATTCCCACTCCAGTTAGTAATACATTGGGGTAGGTGCTGGACAACAAACTTAATTATTTTACTATTCCCACTCCAATTACTATTAATTAGGGGTAGGTGCTGGACACTAAATTTAAATAATTTACTATTCCCAGTCCAGGTAGTATTAATTAGGGGTAGGTGCTGGACACTAAACTTAAACAATTTACTATTCCCACTCCAGTTAGTATTAATTTGGGGTAGGTGTTGGACAGTAAACTTAATTAATTTACAATTCCCACTCCAGTTACTATAAATTCAGGATAAGTGTTACACACTAAATTAAATTAATTTACTATTCCCACTCCAGTTACTATAAATTAGAGGTAGGTGCTGGACACTAAACTTAATTAATTTACTATTCCCACTCCCGTTAGTATTAAATTGAGGTAGGTGCTCGACAACTAACTTAATTAATTTACTATTCCCACTCCAGTTACTATTAATTAGGGGTAGGTGCTGGCCACTAAATTTAATTAATTTACTATTCCCACCCCAGTTAGTATTAATTAGGGGTAGGTGCTGGACACTAAACTTATTTAACTTACTTTTCCCACTCCAGCTAGTATTAATTAGGAGTAGGTGCTGGACACTAACTTTATTTAATTTACTATTCCCACTTCAGTTAGTATTAATTAGGGGTAGGTGCTGGACACTAAACTTAAATAATTTACTATTCCCACTGCAGTTAATATTAATTAGGGGTAGGTGCTGGATCCTAAATTTAATTAATTTACTATTTCCATTCCAGGTAGAATTAATTAGGGGTAGGTGGTGCACACTAAATTTAATTAATTTATTATTCCCACTCCAGTTAGTATTAATTAGGGGTAGGTGCTGGACACTAAACTTAATTCATTTACTATTCCCACTCCAGTTAGTATTAATTAGGGGTAGGTGCTGGACAATAAATTTATTTAATTTACTATTCCCACTCCAGTTAGTATTAATTAGGGGTAGGTGCTGGACACTAAATTTATTTAATTTACTATTCCCACTCCAGTTAGTATTAATTAGGGGTAGGTGCTGGACACTAAACTTAAATAATTTACTATTCCCACTCCAGTTAGTATTAAATTGAGGTAGGTGCTACACAACAAACTTAATTAATTTACTATTCCCACTCCAGTAACTATTAATTAAAGAGAGGTGCTAGACACTAAATTGAATTAATTTACTATTCCCACTCCAGGTAGTATTAATTAGGGGTAGGTGCTGGACACTAAACTTAAACAATTTACTATTCCCACTCCAGTTAGTATTAATTTGGGGTAGTTGTTGGACAGTAAACTTAATTAATTTACTATTCTCACTCCAGTTACTATAAATTCAGGATAAGTGTTACACACTAAACTTAATTAATTTACTATTCCCACTCCCGTTAGTATTAAATTGAGGTAGGTGCTGGACAACAAACTTAATTAATTTACTATTCCCACTCCAGTTACTATTAATTAGGGGTAGGTGCTGGCCACTAAATGTAATTAATTTACTATTCCCACTCCAGTTAGTATTAATTAGGGGTAGGTGCTGGACACTAAACTTATTTAACTTACTTTTCCCACTCCAGCTAGTATTAATTAGGAGTAGGTGCTGGACACTAAATTTATTTAATTTACTATTCCCACTCCAGTTAGTATTAATTAGGGGTAGGTGCTGGACACTAAACTTAAATAATTTACTATTCCCACTGCAGTTAATATTAATTAGGGGTAGGTGCTGGATCCTAAATTTAATTAATTTACTATTCCCATTCCAGGTAGTATTAATTAGGGGTAGGTGGTGCACACTAAATTAAATTAATTTATTATTCCCACTCCAGTTAGTATTAATTAGGGGTAGGTGCTGGACACTAAGCTTAATTAATTTACTATTCCCACTCCAGTTAGTATTAAATTGGGGTAGGTGCTGGACAACAAACTTAGGGGGTCATTACGATGTAGGGCGGATCTCCACCGCCCGCATGGCGGTGGCGATCCGCCCTACATTTCCCTCCGCCCGCCACCCATTTCCCCCACCATATTAGTATGGCAGGGGGGACCCCGGCGGACGGAGAGACCGTCCGCCGGTTCTCCGCCGGTCGACCAGTCGACCGGGCGGAAAAGGGGCTACATATGGTGGCAGTGTCTGCTAGACACCGCCATCCATATTAGCATGGGTGCGGGAAGCAGCCTTTCCGTGGCGGTGATGCAGCCACGAAAAGGCATGCCAAGTTTGCTGTTGGGGGCAAGTTGCAGGCCCCCAGGGTATTGGGGGGTGGGGGGTGCACATTGGGGGTACCTATGGTACCCCCCTACATTGTCATGGACAAGGTGGCAGGCACCGCGCAGTGCCTGTCACCTTGTGCATGACAATGCACACAGTGCATTCCCAGCATTGTGGCGGGCGGTGCTGTGTGCACCGCCCGCCACAATGCTGGGAATGGAGGATGCCACCGCCACGGTGGCATCCTAATCGCTAGTGCGGGACCGCCGCACCACTGGCGGCCGGTCCCAGCACCGCTAGAGTGGCGGGCGGACGGAAGTCCGCCCGCCATCCTAATAGGCCCCTTAATTATTTTACTATTCCCACTCCAGTTACTATTAATTAGGGGTAGGTGCTGGACACTAAATTTAATTAATTTACTATTCCCACTCCAGTTAGTATTAATTAGGGGTAGGTGCTGCACACTAAACTTAATTAATTTACTATTCCCACTCCAGTTAGTATTACATTGGGGTAGGTGCTGGACAACAAACTTAATTATTTTACTATTCCCACTTCAATTACTATTAATTAGGGGTAGGTGCTGGACACTAAATTTAAATAATTTACTATTCCCACTCCAGTTAGTATTAATTTGGGGTAGGTGTTGGACAGTAAACTTAATTAATTTACAATTCCCACTCCAGTTACTATAAATTCAGGATAAGTGTTACACACTAAACTTAATTAATTTACTATTCCCACTCCAGTTACTATAAATTAGAGGTAGGTGCTGGACACTAAACTTAATTAATTTACTATTCCCACTCCTGTTAGTATTAAATTGAGGTAGGTGCTCGACAACTAACTTAATTAATTTACTATTCCCACTCCAGTTACTATTAATTACGGGTAGGTGCTGGCCACTAAATTTAATTAATTTACTATTCCCACCCCAGTTAGTATTAATTAGGGGTAGGTGCTGGACACTAAACTTATTTAACTTACTTTTCCCACTCCAGCTAGTATTAATTAGGAGTAGGTGCTGGACACTAAATTTATTTAATTTACTATTCCCACTCCAGTTAGTATTAATTAGGGGTAGGTGCTGGACACTAAACTTAAATAATTTACTATTCCCACTGCAGTTAATATTAATTAGGGGTAGGTGCTGGATCCTAAATTTAATTAATTTACTATTTCCATTCCAGGTAGAATTAATTAGGGGTAGGTGGTGCACACTAAATTTAATTAATTTATTATTCCCACTCCAGTTAGTATTAATTAGGGGTAGGTGCTGGACACTAAACTTAATTCATTTACTATTCCCACTCCAGTTAGTATTAATTAGGGGTAGGTGCTGGACACTTAGGGGCCGATTCCGATTCCGGCCGGAAATCTCTCCGACCGAGCCGGACCCGGAGAGAATTCCGACCGATTCGGACCATAGCAGTCCGACCGGACGAGTACGATGCATTCGCATGCTATCGGACTCGATTCGGTCGGACTCCCATTGAAGTCAATGGGAGCCGGTCGTACAACGCGTACGCGGGCTCCCATTGACTCAATGGGTGCGAGGCGAACAAGGGCGCCCCCTACAGCGGGTACGCGTCCATGCGCATTGCGGCGTACATGCACAGGTAGGGGGGACCCATGGTTCCCCCCTGTGTGCGACTCGCGCGCCTACGTGTTCAGGGGGGTCCGACGCGGACCCCCAAAGTCCGGCTCCGACAGCTCTTTCGAGCCGGACGGCGCGAGTCGGTCGGACTGCTCGCGGCGCGCATCGTACTTACCCGGCCGGGAAACGTCTCCATAGCGCGGTGCGAGTCGAGTCCGAGCGAGTCGGTCGATGCGGTTCGGACCCGTGAACGAGTCAGTCGGCGATTTCGCGTGCGCTCGCATCGTACTCGCTCGGCTGGACCCACGTACGATTCGGTCGGGAAACAGGGCTCCGAATCGGATCCGGTAAATCCGAATCCGATTCGGAGCACTACCGGCCGAGATCGGAATCGGCCCCTAAATTTATTTAATTTACTATTCCCACTCCAGTTAGTATTAATTAGGGGTAGGTGCTGGACACTAAATTTATTTAATTTACTATTCCCACTCCAGTTAGTATTAATTAGGGATAGGTGCTGGACACTAAACTTAAATAATTTACTATTCCCACTCCAGTTAGTATTAAATTGAGGTAGGTGCTACACAACAAACTTAATTAATTTACTATTCCCACTCCAGTAACTATTAATTAAAGAGAGGTGCTAGACACTAAATTGAATTAATTTACTATTCCCACTCCAGGTAGTATTAATTAGGGGTAGGTGCTGGACACTAAACTTAAACAATTTACTATTCCCACTCCAGTTAGTATTAAGTTGGGGTAGTTGTTGGACAGTAAACTTAATTAATTTACTATTCCCACTCCAGTTACTATAAATTCAGGATAAGTGTTACACACTAAGCTTAATTAATTTACTATTCCCACTCCCATTAGTATTAAATTGAGGTAGGTGCTGGACAACAAACTTAATTAATTTACTATTCCCACTCCAGTTACTATTAATTAGGGGTAGGTGCTGGTCACTAAATGTAATTAATTTACTATTCCCACTCCAGTTAGTATTAATTAGGGGTAGGTGCTGGACACTAAACTTATTTAACTTACTTTTCCCACTCCAGCTAGTATTAATTAGGAGTAGGTGCTAGACACTAAATTTATTTAATTTACTATTCCCACTCCAGTTAGTATTAATTAGGGGTAGGTGCTGGACACTAAACTTAAATAATTTACTATTCCCACTCCAGTTAATATTATTTAGGGGTAGGTGCTGGATCCTAAATGTAATTAATTTACTATTCCCATTCCAGGTAGTATTAATTAGGGGTAGGTGGTGCACACTAAATTAAATTAATTTATTATTCCCAATCCAGTCAGTATTAATTAGGGGTAGGTGCTGGACACTAAGCTTAATTAATTTACTATTCCCACTCCAGTTAGTATTAAATTGGGGTAGGTGCTGGACAACAAACTTAGGGGGTCATTACGATGTAGGGCGGATCGCCACCGCCCGCATGGCGGTGGCGATCCGCCCTACATTTCCCTCCGCCCGCCACCCATTTTCCTCCCGCCATATTAGTATGCCAGGGGGGACCCCGGCGGACAGAGAGACCGTCCGCCGATTCTCCGCCGGTCGACCAGTCGACCGCGCGGAAAAAGGGCTACATATGGTGGCGGTGTCTGCTAGACACCGCCATCCATATTAGCATGGGTGCGGGAAACAGCCTTTCCGTGGCGGTGATGCCGCCACGAAAATGCATGCCGAGTTTGCTGTTGGGGGCCCGTTGCAGGCCCCCTGGGTATTGGGGGGTGGGGGGTGCTCATGGGGGGTACCTATGGTACCCCCCTACATTGTCATCGACAAGGTGGCAGGCACCGCGCGGTGCCTGTCACCTTGTGCATGACAACGCACACAGTGCATTCCCAGCATTGTGGTGGGCGGTGCTGTGTGCACCACCCGCCACAATGCTGTGAATGGAGGATGCCACCGCCACGGTGGCATCCTAATCGCTGGTGCGGGACCGCCGCACCACTGGCGGCCGGTCCCAGCACCGCTAGGGTGGCGGGTGGACGGAAGTCCGCCCGCCATCCTAATAGGCCCCTTAATTATTTTACTATTCCCACTCCAGTTACTATTAATTAGGGGTAGGTGCTGGACACTAAATTTAATTAATTTACTATTCCCACTCCAGTTAGTATTAATTAGGGGTAGGTGCTGGACACTAAACTTAATTAATTTACTATTCCCACTCCAGTTAGTATTACATTGGGGTAGGTGCTGGACACTAAATTTAATTAATTTACTATTCCCACTCCAGTTAGTATTAATTAGGGGTAGGTGCTGGACACTAAACTTAATTAATTTACTATTCCCACTCCAGTTAGTATTAATTAGGGGTAGGTGCTGGACACTAAACTTAATTAATTTACTATTCCCACTCCAGTTAGTATTAATTAGGGGTAGGTGCTGGACACTAAACTTAATTATTTTACTATTCCCACTCCAATTACTATTAATTAGGGGTAGGTGCTGGACACTAAATTTAAATAATTTACTATTCCCAGTCCAGGTAGTATTAATTAGGGGTAGGTGCTGGACACTAAACTTAAATAATTAACTACTCCCACTCCAGTTAATATTAATTAGGGGTAGGTGCTGGATCCTAAATTTAATTAATTTACTATTCACATTCCAATGAATATTAATTTTGGATTAGTGCTGGTCATTAAACTTAGTTATTTAACTATACCCACTGAAATTACTGTAAAATAATTGCCAGACCTTTAAAATATTTTTTTTTCTATTCCCTTTAAAATTACTATAATATGAGTAACTACACTATACATAAAATCTTTCAGTATTTGACAACACCTATAATAAATTACTACACTATATAATATAATAAATTGTATTATTTTTATAATTTATAAAACCAAAATATATATTTATTTATTTAAATATTTATGTTTTAGTAAATTTAAATTATCACATATAAATAATATATTATCTACATAAAATACCTAAATACAAATATTTCAATATTAAATTTTAAAGATGTTTATAAATTTATCTCCTAGATTAATTTTTAAAACAATTTACACATTTTATTTAAAATATAAAGTTTTCATTCTTAACATAAAATATTTAATAATTTCCATTTATTATATTACATTTTCTAACTTTTTATATTTTATTTCTTTATAATACACAATTCAATATAAATATTAATAGATTAATAATTTACACTGTATACACAATGTATTTTTTTTTAATGAATATTTTTTTTCTTTTTAAATTTCTAAATATTTCAACAAAATGTATAAAACTGTAACCAACATTATATCCTATAAACACAACTCCAAACTGATTAAACAATACATTCAATATACAAATAAAATGTAACCAAATTCAGTATAAAAACTTCCAATTTTTTAGAGATTTCATTTAATATAACTCCCCACCCTTATCCACTAGAAACTCAACCTCCCACTCCTAAAAAAATTATTTCAAAATTAGATATAATATTTTGTAAATTATAAATAAAAAATTTGAAGTTATTATAAATTAAAATACATTATTTTAAAACACTCCCCACCCTTAGCCCCTATAAACCCAACATCCCATTCCTAAAAATTATTTTTCTAAATTCTAAATTATATTTTCTAAATTCTATTTTTAAAATTCGAATTTATTATAAATTAAAAAAAAAAAATCACTCCTCACCCTTATCCCCTATAAACCCAACATCCCACTCCCCAAAACTATTTTTATAGATGTAAAAATGTATTTGCTAAATTATAATTTTAAATTTCAAAATTATTATAAATTAAAAACAATTATTTTAAAACACTCCCCACCCTGATCCCCTATAAACCCAACATCCCGCTCCTAAAAAAATAATCTTTTTAATTCGAAATTATATTTTCTAAATTATAAGTTAAACTTTCGAATTTATTATAAATTTCAATCAATTATTTTAAAACACTCCCCACCCTTATCCCCTATAAACCCAACATCCCGCTCCTAAAAATTATTTTCTAAATTCGAAATTATATTTTCTAAATTATAAATTAAACTTTCGAATTTATTATAAATTTAAATCAATTATTTTAAAACACTCCCCACCCTTATCCCCTATAAACCCAACATACCGCTCCTAAAAAATTATTTTCTAAATTCAAAATTATATTGTCTAAATTATAAATTAAACTTTCGAATTTATTATAAATTTAAATCAATTATTTTAAAACACTCCCCACCCTTATCCCCTATAAACCCAACATCCCCCTCCTAAAAAATATTACACCATTTTTGTTTTTATAACATTAACTAACTAATATTATACTACAAACAAACTCTAAATACATTACAATATAATACAATAACGATATTTTGACATAACGATATTTTAACAGTCGATATTACAAACTTCGATATTTTTAACAATACTTAAAATCGATATTTTTAACATCGATATACATAACATCGATATTTAATACTGTCGATATACTAAGCTTGATATTTATGTATATCGATATTAAAATTTCGATATTATGTCTACTTACCCACTGGGAGAGGAAGTGTGTGAGATACTTGGTCAAAAGGGTCACACACAATGCTAAGGAGTTTGAGGAGGCTAATATAGGGAGAGTCATTAGTGGTCTGAAACACAACGTAAAATTTTAGAACACACTCAAACTGTCACTGATGGGGAAAATAGCCCTTGTTAAAATGGTAATGCTCCCTAGGTGTTTATATGTTTTCCAAGGCACTCTATATAATATTCCTAGGCATATCTTCTTGGAACTGGAGAAATTGCTGGTGGAATTACTTTGGCATACCGGAAGGAAGCGAGTGAGTATGATGACCTTGATGCATGAATGACGAAGGGGCGGACTGGAGGTACCCTGTATGGAGTATTATTATAGCAGCACAGCTCCAGCATGCGATGCACTGGTTGGATGAACGGGATAGCTGGGAGTGTAGATTGCTGCGAGGCACATCTGGTGGACATCCGTTGCCGGAAGTTCTGATGATGGGGGTGGGGGCCCCCATGCGACTGCCCTACGCTGTCTGAATGGTTTGCAGGGCTTCGGATAGAACAGTACGAACAGTGATAAAACGAGCCCCATTTGCGGGAGAAATGAACATTTGAGCATTACGTCCTTTCTGTATTTTAGAGAAGTCTATGTCTCTGTAAAGATGGCGTAGAGGCGGCCTCGAGACGCTGGGAGACCTCTATCCTAATAATAGATTTATAACATTAGCAGACGCACTAGAGACATTTCAATTGGGCCCTGGGCAGTTTTTGCAGTATGCCAAGATAGCGGCCACCATTCGAGAGCTCTGGCCGTCGTTCCCTGACCCGCCGCCCCCATCCCGCACACCAGAAGTTCTCCTAATGATGGATGGTGGCAAAAGGCTGATTTCTCACATATATAGGGCCCTGAGGGAGGACACCCCAAAAAAAACATTGGCGATACAAGAGCGATGGGAGGCATAGATAGAAAAACCCATAACAGAAAAAGATTGGGAGAAGATATATGAAGGGGTCAAAGTCACATCCACAAATGCGAGGTTTAAGCTCCTTGAATTCAATGTGGTGCATCGGGTATATTTGGCCCCCAGTAGAGTGCAGTCTATATACCCGGAGCGCTCATTGGAATGTCCAAGATGTGGAGAGCAGCCGGCGGATTTTTTACACATGTTATGGAGCTGTCCCGATATTGATGAGTACTGGCAGACCGTCTCTCGAAACTCAACACTGTCACGGGGTGGGAGACATCTAGGGAACCATTACAGTGCTTATTAGGGTAGATACCGTTTCGCAAGAAAAAGAAACTAAGCAGGCACTTTGTGGTGCTGGGACTGTTGCTGGCCAAACGCAGTTGTCGCGGGCCGAGGATGGATTGGGGGAGACGATACCTTACTCCCCGATATCTCAGGAGACTGAAGTGCTATTCCTCCGTGTACAGGCTTCGTCTTCAGGATGTCCCTTTAACTCACGGTGTTTCCCATCGAGGAGGAGCACCGTAAGGAGAGCTAGATGACGTCTCCCACCCAGGACCAATCAAAAGAGGGCATCACGAGGAAGGAGGAGGAGGAAGCCATCGGAAACCAGGAAGAGAACGCGAATGTCGGAGGACGTGAGAGAAGCAAGCTGGACCAGACCATGCGGACGAACACCAGGACCCCCTCGGCGACAGAATCCGAAGAAGACGTCCAGGAGGACGAGGAGACGCCAGGAGGCCAACGACCCCACGCTTCGCCCCGCCACTCTCCTGGAGGAGCATGGCTGGACAAGGTACGGTTCCACCTGTGGGGCTTTACGGGGCACTGGGCGGGGAAGGGAACCAAATAGAGGGAGGACACACTTTTCTATCTGGGTTTCCTAAACCGGATGGCACTCGGTGACGGTCTTTAGTAGAGTGTAGTGTTACCTCCTGCACGGACCCCTACCCTCTCTCCTGATATCATTGTCCAGATTAGTGACCAGAATCTTTTTCTTTTACGTATGTTTAAACCGAGGGACAACTACAGTCCAGGACCAACGTGCTAGCAGTCCCAGGTGAAGACAGGAAGAGACACTTCCTAAACCACGACCTTCCGGCCTCTGAAAGGATATCAAGAAGGACTGATGTTCAAGTCTATGTAACAATAAAACTAAGGAAAAGAGTACAGAAACCACTGCTTCTTTTTTACTCATTCCGGGGCTTGTCCCTTCCTTTAAATCCCGTGACAGCAGGATTGTAATAAGATGGTTGTCCCCTAGACGCCCCAAGATAGAGGATTGGCTGAAAGATATGACTGAGTGGATAAGCGCTGAAGGATGCCATATGAAGGCAACCCGTAGGGACGAAAAAGTCAGTGATGACTTGAGGGGTTGTGCGGCAATGCTAGCGGAGCTGCTAATGCCACCAGACGAGTTACCCCTGTAGAGCGTACGGGTCGGGCACAACTCTGCGCCACAACACATCGTCGCAACGCACCGGGAGTTTTTGGGCAGACAGAAAGCACAATGTGTTCGATATCCGCACATGCAGGCACATGAACGGAGGATGTGGTCGCTCAAGGATTCCCCTCAAACACTAGGGGGCCGATTCCGATCTCGGTCGGAGGCGCACCCAATACCATTCGGTCGGGAAAAAAGCCATGCGAAAGCCTGTTTCCCGACCGATCCGTACAGCACACCGAACGAGCAAGTACGATGCGCACAACAGCAAAGAATCCGGCCGAGCCGTACTCACCCAAACCAGGTCCTGTTCTCCGACCGAGGCGAATCCGGAAACGCCGAATCGAGTCGCACGGAAGGAAAAATGCAACCCCGTCCGGCCGGACAAGTACGATGCGCTTTCCGTGCGCGCCGAACCCGTCGCTACGCACGGCACGTCAAAGCATCCGGGAGAGGCGCACATAAGCTCCGATTCGCGCCACAACACGATCCACGGCTACGAGGCGAACACGCCAGCGACGAGGACGACGCGAGCGACGAGGACGAGGCGAGCGACGAGGACGAGGCGAAGCGACAAGGACGACGCGAAGCAACGAGAAGGACGAACGACACGAACCAACCATGAATCCCTTCGTCCCGATCATACCAATATTCTACATCTACTACCGGAACAGGCACGGACGCGTACGGCGCAGAAGGTAAGCCAGACACCAACCACAAAACACATACAACACGTACACGACACATCACACACACACACAGGGATGCAGAATATACTTACACCAGCAACAGCAGCACCATAGGGGCGGGATGCCCATCACCAATGCCACATATGCACACAGGGGCCTGAATGCGCACCACCACCCCTACCCAGGGGTGGCATGATGCCTACCACCACTACCACCCTCACCCAGGGGGGCAGGATGCCTACCACTACTACCACCCTTAGCCAGGGGGCAGGATGCCTACCACTACTACCACCCTCACCCAGGGGGGCAGGATGCCTACCACTACCACCCTCACCCAGGGGGGCAGGATGCCTACCACTACTACCACCCTCACCCAGGGTGGGCTGGATGCCTACCACTAGTACCACCCTCACCCAGGGGGCAGGATGCCTACCACTACTACCACCCTTAGCCAGGGGGCAGGATGCTTACCACTACTACCACCCTTAGCCAGGGGGGCAGGATGCTTACCACTACTACCACCCTCACCCAGGGGGGCAGGATGCCTACCACTACTACCACCCTTAGCCAGGGGGCAGGATGCCTACCACTACTACCACCCTTAGCCAGGGGGGCTGGATGCCTACCACTAGTACCACCCTCACCCAGGGGGGCAGGATGCCTACCGCTACTACCACCCTTAGCCAGGGGGCAGGATGCTTACCACTACTACCACCCTTAGCCAGGGGGCTGGATGCCTACCACTAGTACCACCCTCACCCAGGGGGCAGGATGCCT
>CAWUFW010027611.1:0-25837 GCA_963921515.1 Calotriton arnoldi | reverse complement strand
GTGGAGGCAATAGCATGATGGGAGTCGTAGTCACAGACATTGCTCAGCCTCACAACTGGCCCATCAACACCACCCTGAACCATGCTCACATCACAGGGAGTGGAGAAGGACTCACAAGATGGCTGACACTGGCTACTGCTGTGGGGAGCACAAGGCCCTGCTGCCAACTGTGCACCAACAAACAGCAGGACACCACTGACTGACATCCTGAGAGACAACTTACACTCCCTGCAATGCAAGCACGTTCCATGGTGGGATATCTGGCTGGCTGGGTGGGAAGAGGGACTTGCAGCACTGACCATAGTCACCAGCACCTCCCCTCACACCCCCCAACACAAACTCCACAGTACCCACCTGGTAGAATGCAATGCCCTCCATCCTAACACAAGATCCCACAAAGCACCACCACCCTGGCTTATGTTGTGTGAAGCACAGGGACACTCTTGGGACTCTTAGCCAAACAACTGCCAGGACAACACTCCCAGCCATCCTGTCAGCACAGCCAGCCCACCCCACAGGGAAGCAGAGTCAAAAGGAAGGAAGCATGGGCATGCTGGGAAGGGGGTGGAGGCAATAGCATGATGGGAGTCGTAGTCACAGACATTGCTCAGCCTCACAACTGGCCCATCAACACCACCCTGAACCATGCTCACATCACAGGGAGTGGAGAAGGACTCACAAGATGGCTGACACTGGCTACTGCTGTGGGGAGCACAAGGCCCTGCTGCCAACTGTGCACCAACAAACAGCAGGACACCACTGACTGACATCCTGAGAGACAACTTACACTCCCTGCAATGCAAGCACGTTCCATGGTGGGATATCTGGCTGGCTGGGTGGGAAGGGGGACTTGCAGCACTGACCATAGTCACCAGCACCTCCCCTCACACCCCCCCAACACAAACTCCACAGTACCCACCTGGTAGAATGCAATGCCCTCCATCCTAACACAAGATCCCACAAAGCACCACCACCCTGGCTTATGTTGTGTGAAGCACAGGGACACTCTTGGGACTCTTAGCCAAACAACTGCCAGGACAACACTCCCAGCCATCCTGTCAGCACAGCCAGCCCACCCCACAGGGAAGCAGAGTCAAAAGGAAGGAAGCATGGGCATGCTGGGAAGGGAGGTGGAGGCAATAGCATGATGGGAGTCGTAGTCACAGACATTGCTCAGCCTCACAACTGGCCCATCAACACCACCCTGAACCATGCTCACATCACAGGGAGTGGAGAAGGACTCACAAGATGGCTGACACTGGCTACTGCTGTGGGGAGCACAAGGCCCTGCTGCCAACTGTGCACCAACAAACAGCAGGACACCACTGACTGACATCCTGAGAGACAACTTACACTCCCTGCAATGCAAGCACGTTCCATGGTGGGATATCTGGCTGGCTGGGTGGGAAGGGGGACTTGCAGCACTGACCATAGTCACCAGCACCTCCCCTCACACCCCCCAACACAAACTCCACAGTACCCACCTGGTAGAATGCAATGCCCTCCATCCTAACACAAGATCCCACAAAGCACCACCACCCTGGCTTATGTTGTGTGAAGCACAGGGACACTCTTGGGACTCTTAGCCAAACAACTGCCAGGACAACACTCCCAGCCATCCTGTCAGCACAGCCAGCCCACCCCACAGGGAAGCAGAGTCAAAAGGAAGGAAGCATGGGCATGCTGGGAAGGGGGTGGAGGCAATAGCATGATGGGAGTCGTAGTCACAGACATTGCTCAGCCTCACAACTGGCCCATCAACACCACCCTGAACCATGCTCACATCACAGGGAGTGGAGAAGGACTCACAAGATGGCTGACACTGGCTACTGCTGTGGGGAGCACAAGGCCCTGCTGCCAACTGTGCACCAACAAACAGCAGGACACCACTGACTGACATCCTGAGAGACAACTTACACTCCCTGCAATGCAAGCACGTTCCATGGTGGGATATCTGGCTGGCTGGGTGGGAAGGGGGACTTGCAGCACTGACCATAGTCACCAGCACCTCCCCTCACACCCCCCAACACAAACTCCACAGTACCCACCTGGTAGAATGCAATGCCCTCCATCCTAACACAAGATCCCACAAAGCACCACCACCCTGGCTTATGTTGTGTGAAGCACAGGGACACTCTTGGGACTCTTAGCCAAACAACTGCCAGGACAACACTCCCAGCCATCCTGTCAGCACAGCCAGCCCACCCCACAGGGAAGCAGAGTCAAAGGAAGGAAGCATGGGCATGCTGGGAAGGGGGGTGGAGGCAATAGCATGATGGGAGTCGTAGTCACAGACATTGCTCAGCCTCACAACTGGCCCATCAACACCACCCTGAACCATGCTCACATCACAGGGAGTGGAGAAGGACTCACAAGATGGCTGACACTGGCTACTGCTGTGGGGAGCACAAGGCCCTGCTGCCAACTGTGCACCAACAAACAGCAGGACACCACTGACTGACATCCTGAGAGACAACTTACACTCCCTGCAATGCAAGCACGTTCCATGGTGGGATAACTGACTGGGTGGGTGGGTGGGTGGGAAGGAGGTCTGGCTGTCAACCAAACACAATCAATGCAGACCATGTTCACACCCCAGAGAATACATAGAAATGCCCAAATAATGCAGGACAATGTGCCACACCAATATCAACCCCTGACTGTGACGACTTAGGACAATACAATGTACAGGCCCGCACCCCGAGGCACAGTCACAACTGTCAGGTGTGTCAACCACTGATGCCTGCAGAAACATGACATACATTGTTTGTGTCTCCCAAAAACAGGTGATGATAGGGACACAGCAGCAGACGCTGAGGAGTCCCAGTCCCAGGCTCAAGAGGATGCCGAGCTCACTGGCGTCGTACAGCCTCTGTCCTCCTCGGACGATGAACAACCTGGCACATCCGGTGCAAGTCAACATGCTGCACCAGCAGGACCACCAGCTGCAGCACCAGCAGGTCCACCAGCTGCACCCCCTGCACCCACCCCTCCAACGACTGTCACCACGAATACCATCCCTGCCGACATGGACAGAATAAGGAACAACACCAGCGCAGTGACCCTGGACCAACCTGGGGCCATGGACACCACCACCACCACCAACCCCCAAGGTGGACCAGGGTTATCTGTGCGTGCAACTGCACACACTGCACATGTCAGCAGGGGTGGTGGGAGGGGTGGGAGACAGAGGTCGCTGCTTGCAGACGTTGCTGGTGTGCATGAAGACCCACAACTGGTACGCATAGCTGATGCGTACCAGTCCAGCACCGGAGAGCTCAGCCAGGTAGTGGGGCTCCTCAGAGACATCAAACAGCAGCAGGCTGCCCATCATGCCCGCTTGGACTCCCACATGTCCCAAGTGGAGTCACACATGTCACGTGTGGACTCCCACATGTCACGTGTGGACTCCCACATGACCCGCGTGGAGTCCAAGTGGGATGTACTACATGAGATGACGGCGGTGCACAGGGACATTTTACAATGCCTCCGCCAGATGAACAGCAACCAGTCCACACCTCCCTGTGTGCCAACAACATCTGGTACCGAACAAACTGCAACTGCCACAGGGAGGGAGGAGGACTCTGGCGGAGAGTCCCCTGCACCGCAGCAGCCTGCACTTGAGGGCCCCCCCCAAGAAGAGGGGTCGTCCGAGGAGGGGAAAGTGAGAGGCTGATGGCCAAGCGCAACTCCCAGGAAGCCTGAACCTGTTCTGGATTTTCGCCTTTGTGCACAGACTGTTCACCCTGTTGATGGCAACACTACTCCCACACATTGCATGGGGAGTATAAGTTGGAACAATGTGTCAGACAACAGTGGCCCCGATACTGGGGATCCTGTCTACCTGGACTTTCTATTCATCTAGGAACTTGGGATTGCAAGATTCATGTACAGCACAATCCATCCTATGCACTATTATCACAATAAACACACTAATACACCATACTTGCCTCTGTCGTGATTCCAACGTGGGTGCTGTTATGGGGATGATGAACTGCAAAATTACACAGTGTATGCGAACTGCAACAGCAAGGACAACACAGGCATGTGAGTACAGGCAACGTGACACATATGAGGGAGACACACCACCAGGGCTACACAACACATACACACCTAGGCCATCTGACTCATTGCCTACACTGATGTTGCCAGGGAAGACGGTGCAATGCACAGACACCACACCCATTCCCAGTTGTAGTCAAGTAGCCCACAGGTGCAGTAAGCAAATGGCAGTCAAATGTGTGACCACAGACAACGCACATCACTAAGTGAAGCACAGGTTTATTACACAGTAGCAACATGCCGTAACCACTACAGATGCAAGGTAACCCCACCTGGTAGCGGGCACACAGTCAACAACTGTAGACAGAAGGAAGTCCATGGGTGTGGCGCACATCACCTGTAGGGACACAACAGCTACCAGCCTGGATGTGCAATCACGTCGTCGGTGGACACAGTTGACCAAACGAATCTGAAAGTACCCTGTGAAGGACAGAAATGACACACAGTCAAAAGCAATGCAGTACAGGACAGAACAGCAAAACTCATGCACAATACATGTTACAAGATACCCACCCAGAACCAAGTTAGCATGTCAACACTGTTGGGGAGTACAGCCCACCTGTCACCACACATCGCAACACACATCCTGTCAAGTAGCCCATGGACACACTCCAACAGCACCAGAGCACCACCCACACATCATGCCAACTCACATCATTCACATGACACCTCAGGATACTCACATTCAGCTAAAGAAGTTGGTGATGAGCTGTGTGCGGACATCACCATCACCATCATCATCATCATCGTCACTGGCATCGTGGTCCAGGCCAGGATCCTCCACAGGTGGCGGATGTTGGTCATCGTCATCCTGGATGAGAGGCAACTCCTTCCGCACTGCCAGGTTGTGGAGCATGCAGCAGACGATGATAATCTTGCACACTTTCGCAGGGGCATATGGGAGGGACCCTCCGGTCTTGTCCAGGCAGCGGAAGCGGCTCTTCAGGAGACCAAAGGTCCGCTCAATCACTCTCCTGGTCCGACCATGTGCCTCATTGTAGCGCATCTGGGCAGGTGTCACAGGGTTCCTGAGGGGTGTCAGCAACCACGGCATGTTGGGGTATCCCGAGTCACCTACGGACAGACAAGTGCACATCAGCTGACTTGGAAAAGTGGGCGGAATACTACAGATCAGATCACACACAATGGCACAAAGTCAGTACACACCGACAAGCCAGGCACGCTGGTTCTGCATCTGTGCCATCAACCTGGGGATGCGACTACTCCTCATCACAAAGGCATCGTGTGCTGAACCAGGGAAACGGGCACACACGTGTGTGATGGTCATGTCTGCAAGACACACCACCAGTGCATTGACCGAGTGGTAGTGCTTGCGGTTCCTGTAGGCCTGCTCCTGGGCCTGTGGTGGTACCAAAGCCACATGTGTCCCATCAATGGAGCCAATTACATGCGGCATCCTCCCCAGGGCATAAAAGTCACTCTTCACGTCAGTGAGTACGTCGCAGTCTAGGGAAATAGATGTACCGGTTCAGGAAGAGCAACATTGCCGCCAAAACATCGCGGAGCACACGGCTGAACATGGTCTGTGACATCCCACCAGCAGACGCCACAGTATGTTGGAAGGTACCGGTGGCAAAGAAGTGTAGGGCTGCCATCACCTTCACCTTGGGGGTCAGCGCTGTAGGATACGGCCGGCCAGGCTGCAAATGTGGGGACAACTGCACTGCAAAATCCTCAATCAGCTGCCTGGTGAAGCGGTACCGTCGGATGCTGTCCCGTTCCACCATCGTTGCCAGGTCTGGGAATGGCCGATGGACAGCAGGAGCCCTGCAGTGCAGAGGAGAAGTAAGCAAGATCGTCAGTCACCCCACATATGCGGCATTGAACACACTCAAGATCCCAACATACATCATCATGAGGCACAACTACATGAAGTGTGCAGTACCGGAACGACATTTATGGTACATACATGGCCAACATCTGTCAACACGGTCCTACAGGTGGCATCAATTTGTCCCTGTTTGGCCCATTGGATATCATGATGCTGTGTCACAGTCACCCCCCAGTGACATGTGAGGACAGATGTGCCCCAGGCACCACAGCTCAACGACAGGCACATTCCCAGGGACCCTGTAATGCCACATGGACACTGGCATCACCTGGAGTATCATGTGTACACCACAACAAAACAAACATGACCCCCACAGGTAGTGGCCACACTTGCCATGGCAGGAGAGCCATGGACGTCTGTGACACACACGCACAACATCAGAGTCCATGCACACACAACGTGGATGTGGAGACTGTCTCCCATTGTGCACATGAAATCAGAGACATTGTAAACACTACATGCACAAAGACTGTGGAGGGCCATCACTATTGTGCCACTGGGACACCCTGGCTCAAACATACCGTCCCACATGGGACTCACGGGGTATGTGACATGACATACACAAACACCACTGTGAAATGTGACCATGGCACATGCACAGATATGAACAGTTGCACATCACAGTGGTCACGTACACGTAACACCCATGATCCTGTCCCCATGAACACGTGCACAGCCTGGGGGTGGCTGCCCACAGGTGACACCCACAGGACAACATGTACACCAACATACACACAATAGGAAATGCAGCCTTACATGCCTTATGATAAGGTTTGGACAGGCTGTCGTGATGTAGGTGTGCCCCTCACTCCCTGGGAGCTATCTGTGGCTGGCATATGTCCATCTGAGACAGGCATGCTGACATATGCCAGTCACATGTACAGTGATGCGTTGTACTGCAATGGACCGATCGGTGCCTCCGGCCGGCCCATTGCATTCAATGTGTGCGGGTACGCGTTGTACCCCTGTGCGCGTTGAACAGCAATGGACCGATCGGTGCCTCCGGCCGGCCCATTGCATTCAATGTGTGCGGGTACGCGTTGTACCCCTGTGCGCGTTGAACAGCAATGGACCGATCGGTGCCTCCGGCCGGCCCATTGCATTCAATGTGTGCGGGTACGCGTTGTACCCCTGTGCGCGTTGTACTGCAATGGACCGATCGGTGCCTCCGGCCGGCCCATTGCATTCAATGTGTGCGGGTACGCGTTGTACCCCTGTGCGCGTTGAACAGCAATGGACCGATCGGTGCCTCCGGCCGGCCCATTGCATTCAATGTGTGCGGGTACGCGTTGTACCCCTGTGCGCGTTGTACTGCAATGGACCGATCGGTGCCTCCGGCCGGCCCATTGCATTCAATGTGTGCGGGTACAGCGTTGTACCCCTGTGCGCGTTGAACAGCAATGGACCGATCGGTGCCTCCGGCCGGCCCATTGCATTCAATGTGTGCGGGTACGCGTTGTACCCCTGTGCGCGTTGTACTGCAATGGACCGATCGGTGCCTCCGGCCGGCCCATTGCATTCAATGTGTGCGGGTACGCGTTGTACCCCTGTGCGCGTTGAACAGCAATGGACCGATCGGTGCCTCCGGCCGGCCCATTGCATTCAATGTGTGCGGGTACGCGTTGTACCCCTGTGCGCGTTGAACAGCAATGGACCGATCGGTGCCTCCGGCCGGCCCATTGCATTCAATGTGTGCGGTGCAGCGTTGTACCCCTGTGCGCGTTGTACTGCAATGGACCGATCGGTGCCTCCGGCCGGCCCATTGCATTCAATGTGTGCGGGTACGCGTTGTACCCCTGTGCGCGTTGAACAGCAATGGACCGATCGGTGCCTCCGGCCGGCCCATTGCATTCAATGTGCGCGAGTGCAGCGTTGTACCCCTGTGCGCGTTGTACTGCAATGGACCGATCGGTGCCTCCGGCCGGCCCATTGCATTCAATGTGTGCGGGTACGCGTTGTACCCCTGTGCGCGTTGAACAGCAATGGACCGATCGGTGCCTCCGGCCGGCCCATTGCATTCAATGTGTGCGGGTACGCGTTGTACCCCTGTGCGCGTTGTACTGCAATGGACCGATCGGTGCCTCCGGCCGGCCCATTGCATTCAATGTGTGCGGGTACGCGTTGTACCCCTGTGCGCGTTGAACAGCAATGGACCGATCGGTGCCTCCGGCCGGCCCATTGCATTCAATGTGTGCGGGTACGCGTTGTACCCCTGTGCGCGTTGTACTGCAATGGACCGATCGGTGCCTCCGGCCGGCCCATTGCATTCAATGTGTGCGGGTACGCGTTGTACCCCTGTGCGCGTTGAACAGCAATGGACCGATCGGTGCCTCCGGCCGGCCCATTGCATTCAATGTGTGCGGGTACGCGTTGTACCCCTGTGCGCGTTGAACAGCAATGGACCGATCGGTGCCTCCGGCCGGCCCATTGCATTCAATGTGTGCGGGTACGCGTTGTACCCCTGTGCGCGTTGTACTGCAATGGACCGATCGGTGCCTCCGGCCGGCCCATTGCATTCAATGTGTGCGGGTACGCGTTGTACCCCTGTGCGCGTTGAACAGCAATGGACCGATCGGTGCCTCCGGCCGGCCCATTGCATTCAATGTGTGCGGGTGCGCGTTGTACCCCTGTGCGCGTTGAACAGCAATGGACCGATCGGTGCGCACCCATTGACAATGGGCTTGCCTGGCAACGGACGCGTTTTCGAATATTCGAACGAGTCGGTTGCTGGAAAATCAGTTGGTCACCCACAACAATGTTGCAAAATCATGTATGTCATGAAGTTGAAGATTTGAAGGATGCTGTGGGCGTGTTTTGGTGCTGCTATTCCATGGATTGGCCAGATTCAGAAGATGCAAACGACTTGGACCTATCACTTTGGACACAAGGGACAGTATCTGCCTCTCCAGCACATATATATTGCTGCATGTTCCCCTGAGAGCCCACTTGCCTGCACTACATGCTCCAGGACGACATCTGCCACTGCACTGCTGCTGTCTCTGCCCCTCTGGACCCTGCAATGGCACGTACTGTGGAGAGAGCCCCAGCCTTCAGCCTTGAAGAGAACCAGGCCCTGCTGGACAGCCTACTTCCACAGTACAGCAAGCTGTATGGGACACCAGGGGAGCAGGTGAGTGTTCTGTGCACTGCCTTTCTGAATGTGCATTTTGTCTGACTAGCAAGGCTGAGAGTCAGCACACCACTGGCTAGCAGGCTCACTGAGTAGTTGTCACCCCCATAGTGTGTAGTGACTTGCACTGGACAGGTATGGTGCAGTGACAGTGCTTCTGAACAGGGTTTTACTCCCCATGCTATGATACCATGTAGTGACTTCTGGAAAACTGTCCATGGGCAGCCGTGCACTGCCTGGGTACACCATGTGCCCCTGTGATTGCGACATGTATATGCAACTGTGTCATGCACGGATATGTTGCATGTGTAGTAATGTCCTTATCACTTTGTCATCCTGACAGGCTTCTGCCCATCGGAAGCATGAGATCTGGAAGGACATCGTCCGGGCTGTCCGGTCCGTGGGGGTCTACAAGCGCCGGATCCGCAACTGCCAAAAGAGGTGGCAGGACCTTCGGGGCTGGACCCGGAGGATTGCACGGGTCCAGCTGAAGCTGTCGCCTCCTCGCAGGAGGGGCGGAACACGGACCCTGACCCCCCACATGCTCAGGATCCTGGCGGTGGTCTTTCCAGACCTGGATGGGCAGCTGAAGGCCAGAGAGCAGCAAGGAGGGGGTGAGTCAAAGACTGCACTGTGTACTCTGTCTAACATGTTATGTGCCCTCCTCGGGCCAGGTTGAACTGCCACAGTACAGCAGTCATGTTGTCCAGGAGCCATGTCCCTCTATTGTGCACTGCCCACTCCTCATCTGATACCCAGGTGTGGCCCTTACATGCAGGGAATTCTGTCACTTAGGACTGTGTCCTTGCAGTTTGCTTGACTCAAGGTGGGAGACAGCATCTGTTTCCCTGACTCTGTGGTGGGCATCATGGGTGGGTCCATTGCTTACACAATGCCTGTATTCTGACATGTATTCAGCGTGTTACTTTGATCTGTGGTCCAATTGCTGAGCTGATCCACCACATGTGGCTGGGGTACCTGGCACACACCCATGCTGCGGGTGGGAACAATGTTTGGGCCCCAGGAGTATGTATATGACGTGTGTCACACATACTTAGCCAGCTGCCTACAGTCCAGGGCTCATCCCTCATTCATGTGGGGCTGGACAGTCATGCCTACTCCAGGCCATACAATACACTCTGTACTCCCACTCCCGTGTATCAGAGGACACATTGTGCACAGTGATTTGCCCCTCAGGTGTCTGCCTCTGTGTCAGTGTGCTGTGGATTAGTCGCCAGGACTGCTGTGGAGTTTCTTGGTAGGGGCTCAGCATGCCACTGGAGATGTGACCATAGGAGACGATACTTGTGTGACACATAGGTGTCTGATCAGCTGCCCATGCAGACTGGGGCATGTAAATGTGAAGTTCAGGCAGCTGTTCCCCATGCACAGCAGAGTGTGAGGGGCTCAGGTTCAGAGGGTAGTGTCACAGGTCTCCCATATGTCCAATAGGTATGACCTGGACAGATGAGGGTTAAGAGGATGTGTTGTGGGGGGATGTACATGTGCACTTGTGCAGCTCCAGGACTTGCATTCCCCATGACCTACTATTGTGACACAGTGCAGAGTGTTGTTGTCTGGCTGCAAAGTCATACATCACTGAGACAGTGATGTATGACTTTGCAGTCATGCCTCCGCCATGGCATGTGTCTACTGATTGGTGATCCTGCAGGGGAGTGACATGTGCTACATGCACACCATAGTGGCGCTGGCTATCAGGACATGGGTGCATCATGGTGTCTGTCGCTGGTATGCATCACATGCATTTCCTATTTGACTCTGGGCATCCCTTACATCCGTAAACCTGTACTGACTCAGTGGCAAGAGCTGTGATGTGTCCACACCGTGTTCTCTGCACTGTCCAACTACTGTGTACTTGGTGCATGTGTCAACACTGGGGTGTTGCAATCCAACAGACACCAGACAGATGGGTGCAAGGCCATGTGGGATGTGAGTGCCATGCTTGGCATCAGACTGACAATTGACTTCTCCTGTTCAATTAGTGCACTTTTAGCAATGTACAACTAATGATGCCAGGGCTTGCTCTGTGATGTGCTGTGCTCACAGTGGTGTGTGCGTTATGTGCAGGTGACTGATGTCTGTCTGTTTCCCCATTGTTTGCAGATACATCCACGGCCACGGAAGGGGACAGCTCCACGGACCAGGAGGAGCCGGAGAGCCAGACTGGGTCAGCAGCCGAGGAGTGGTCGGAGGGACCCAGTGGCACGGAGGGCGAGGGGAGCCACACCGAGGAGTCCTCAGCAGCATCCACCTCAGCTGAGGACCAGAGCAACTCGGAGGATGACTCCCTTGTGGAGGCGGGTGTCAGCAGCCACCACACCCCAGCTAGTGTTGCTGTCCCCGCCACCACCAGCACCACCACCGCCCTCCCATCGGCTCCCATTCCCCAGGTCCGTGGAGGCTCCCATGTCCGGGAGCGTGTCTCCTTTGGGCCAGGCACCGCACCCCCTGCCCCTGTGTCCCCTGCTGCCCTGAGTGAGGAGTCTGTGTACCTCCTTCGCCAGCTCCATGTAGGGCAGACAGCCATGCTGAGTGTCCTCCATGCGCACACCGCGCTGTTGACTCAGCTGGTGTCGTTCATGGAGGGCATCTCATCGGGCATGTCTGACCTACAGAGGGGCAATAGGTCCATGGACTCCTCCCTGATGGCAGCAGTGTCCCTCCTCAAACGGTCCCTCACCCCTCCTGCCTCTGCTCCATCCACACTCCCCAGCACCTTACCCATCCCAGGCACACACACACTGGCACACACCAGCACACACACATCCAGCACACTGACACACACGCCAATGACAAAACGCACACGCAAGCACATTCAGGGGACTGAAGCCAGACTCACAGGGGATGGGGCCCTGGAACACACACACGCATCCACATGCACTGCGCAGTCCTCAGTTCCCTCTCCCTCCAAAGCACCCTCCCTTGCCTCACCTGCAACCCCAAAGTCACAGCAGCTCTTCCTCTGTGACCTCGGCCTCTTCCCCACCGATGAAGCTGCTCCAGCATCCCGGGGGAAGAGGAAGCCCACCCACACGGAGCAGAGTGCCCCTCGCCCCCGGACACCCTCCCCCAGGCGCAGACGGACTGAGGCCCCCACCCGCAAGTCCCCCGGAGTGCTAAGAGCAAGACCCCGCCACCGCCCTGCAGCTCAGGCACAAGGTCTCCGTCCTCCATCCCTCAGGCCCCCACTGCACAGGTGCCCCCACCACACCCTGCCCCAGGTTCCCCACCCACAGATATACCATCCCCAAGATGCTCCGGCCTTCTCCCCCTGCCACTTGCTCTCCCAGCACCACACCCCCGCTGCGCTTGTCTGTGCCACTGATGTGGTGAGGGTGTCCCCCCTCTGTCCAACCCACCTTGCCTGTTCCCCATTCTCCTCCCCTGGAGGTAGGCACTGCAGTGGAGTCCACTACCGCCCTGTCTGACTTGGGCACTGCAGTGGCGGACCTGTCCACCCCATCTGCAGGGTCCACTGCAGTTGTGCCGGCACCCACGACATCTGTGTCATGCCCCCCAGTTGTGCCGGCACACACCA
The DNA here is from genome assembly GCA_963921515.1 of Calotriton arnoldi. Taxonomy (NCBI): domain Eukaryota; kingdom Metazoa; phylum Chordata; class Amphibia; order Caudata; family Salamandridae; genus Calotriton; species Calotriton arnoldi. The sequence continues at coordinate 13,234 of CAWUFW010027611.1, read as the reverse complement.
TGTCAGACACCTCCACTGCAGTTGTCAGTGGCTCTCCAGCACCCACCACCCCTTCCCTGACTCCCCCTGGTGAGCCCTGATCCTGTCCCTGCGGTGCCTGGCCTGCCCCCCGGTTGCCCCTCCTAGTGGATTGTCCCTGGTATTGTGCAGGCATGCGTAGGGTGACATCTGCCAGTGTCACCCTGTTTGAACTTTGACAATGGACTGGCCATTGGCCTTTGCTCTTTTTCAGGACTTCGTTTGGCCTCAACACATATGCTGAATAAAGCAACTTTCTTTTCTCTAGTGCTCATGCTTCAGATGTACATGTTGTTGGTGCAGCTAACCATGCCCTTGCTGCAGTGATGGTGATATCTGGTCTCATGATTATGAAGTGTTACTGTGCAGGAACCCATGTGGTCCAGGGGGAATGTGTCCTATCATGTGGTGTATCCATGTCATCAATAGCAGCATCTGAGGGTGTCATGTGTTCAGTATTTGGCAATGGGTTTCCTACTTACATTGGCAATTTCATATCTGTGGCTTCCACCCCTGCACATCTGTTGTGCCTGCCATCGTTGCATTTGTCTACTTCCCTGACCGTGTTGCCATCTCCAGTGGACATGCAGGTTTGGGCATCAATGGGGAGGGACTCATCCGTGTAGTCAGTGCAACATTGCTATACAAGTGTGTTGGATCTGTGCTGATGATTCCGTTGGCACATCCATGACCAGGCTGATGTGATGGGAGCCCTCATTTGGTGCTAATTGTTGATTGTGTGACCAAGTGCTCAGCTGACATGATGGGGCCCTACTGAGGCAACATATGGCACAGCTTTCCTCACACAGGAGTGGAGTCCCCTCATGGCAGTGTGTACACGTGTGACATTGCCTGCGCCCAAGGTGTGTGTTGTATGTGCATGTCTGTGTGTTCACTTCCATTCATCTGCGCATGCTGTGATCCCTAGTGTTGTACCTGTTTGTGATGCTTGCTGACTTGAGCTATGTTCCCCCAAAGTCTTCTCCCTGTGTTCTCTGTGATGTGGGTGCATGGCACATTACTGGTCATCAGGGTGTCACCCATAGGTGTGTTTGCTGTCAGGGCAGAGTTTGTGTGCTGACGCAGATGGGTCACAGTCAGGTTTCCCTTTGGCACTTGTTGTTTGCCCCTGTCATGTGATTTCCAGTTTGTGTTATCTTTCAGTGATTGTGACACGTTGTGTGTGTGACTGCTGGCACTCCTTAGGGTCCGGGCTGCAATGTTGGTTGTTGTCTATGTGTGTTCTTTGTGGGTGACCTTGGCTTCTTCATTGGTGTGTGACTGTGGCTGGGATCCCATTGGTCGGTGTGGTATTGCCGTCATGTCCATGTACAGCGTAGTGTGCAGTGTGTCAGACATTCAGGAGTCTTGTTGAGTGTCCATGTGTGATGTGTTTCTACACCTTGGTTCCCACCCACCACCCTGGAATAGTAATGGGTGCATGTGCAATGTCACCAGTGCATGTGTACTTCACTGCTGCACATTGTTGGAGGTCGAGGGGTGTGGTGTTGAGTGTGTGCAGATGAGAGTTGTTGCCCGGCTAGTCCCCTGCCTCCATGTTGGCCTTGGCTTACTGGCCATGCTGATTGATTTGTGCTTGTGTAGGTGTGATGGTAGTTAGTTGCTCAGGACACCTGACTGTGGTTCACAGTGTGAACGACATTTAGCTTTGTCATCACAGTGGTATTTTTCTTCAGCCCAGGGTCACCACATTGTGGGGGCCCTGGGGGTGGTGCTGTGGTGTGTCTGTGACTTGCTGTGTCAGTTGTTGTTCCTACGTGCCTGTGTGACATGTGTGTTTTGTGCTCCCTCTCACCTGTCAATGCCTGCTTGCCCACATAGGGGATTTGGATCCATGAGTTACCTTAGTGTGGCAGTGTATGCACATCTGTATGATTGGTATTCAGCTCTCCTCATGTGTTGTGTTGTTGCCTGGGGACAATGGCACCCCCACCCCTCACCTGCTGTGTATGATGACAGTGTTGGTCTGCCTGTTTGTGTTTGTGCATCTGCACCACTGCATTGGCATATCTTGGGTGTGCCATTGGCTGTATGTTGTTTGGTGTGTTTCCCCTGCTGTCCCTGGGACTCCTAGGTCATCGGTCAGCACAGTGATCATGGTTTGTGTGTCCCATTGCTGCCATGGTATGGTATCTGTTCACCTCACATCTGCTGTCTCCACAGGGTATCTGCATTTGTGTGCCCATTGGTGCAAATATGTGGTTCTGCATTCTGATGGTCACTTCTGTCATTGTGTCATTGATGACTGTTGACGGTCTCAGCCACCATGGGTGTTGTTTGTCTGCACATGGCCAAAGGAATGTTTCATTTGCACTGCAGTATTTGGCTCCCCCAATTTATGTTGCAATGGGACACATACACTACTTTGCCACAGATGAGTTTTTGGTTCTGTGACCAGGAATGATCCATGCAGTTTGGCAGTTGCAGCTCTTTCTTTGTCAACAATTACCTTTTGGTCACTGTGATGATGAGGGTGTAGACCCCATTGCCACAATGGTCAAAATGTGCTTCAGCTATGGACCCCACACTTGCCTTTTGGTCACTGTGATGATGGGGGTTTAGACCCCATTGCCACAATGGTCAAACTGTGCTTCAGCTATGGACCCCACACTTACCTTTTGGTCACTGTGATGATGGGGTTTAGACCCCATTGCCACAATGGTCAAAATGTGCTTCAGCTATGGACCCCACACTTGCCTTTTGGTCACTGTGATGATGGGGGTTTAGACCCCATTGCCACAATGGTCAAACTGTGCTTCAGCTATGGACCCCACACTTACCTTTTGGTCACTGTGATGATGGGGGTTTAGACCCCATTGCCACAATGGTCAAAATGTGCTTCAGCTATGGACCCCACACTTGCCTTTTGGTCACTGTGATGATGGGGGTTTAGACCCCATTGCCACAATGGTCGAAATGTGCTTCAGCTATGGACCCCACACTTGCCTTTTGGTCACTGTGATGATGGGGGTTTAGGCCCCATTGCCACAATGGTCATGGGCTGCTTGCATTGTGGGTGCCACACACATATATGTGTGGCACATGTGCTAGGGGTCACATTGTATGTTCAATGTCATGTTCGGTGTTGTAGGCATTTGACACAGCCTGCTCACACGCTTGTCATGGTGGTGGGGGGATGTCTTAATCTTGCATTCCCTAGGTTGTGGTGTGCTTGTTGTGTCATGCATTGTCCATCCTATGAGTGGGGGTGGTAGTAGTGGTAGGCATCCAGCCCCCCTGGCTAAGGGTGGTAGTAGTGGTGGGCATCCTGCCCCCTGGGTGAGGGTGGTAGTAGTGGTAGGCATCCTGCCCCCCTGGTTGAGGGTGGTAGTAGTGGTAGGCATCCAGCCCCCCTGGCTAAGGGTGGTAGTAGTGGTAGGCATCCAGCCCCCCTGGCTAAGGGTGGTAGTAGTGGTGGGCATCCTGCCCCCTGGGTGAGGGTGGTAGTAGTGGTGGGCATCCTGCCCCCCTGGGTGAGGGTGGTAGTAGTGGTAGGCATCCTGCCCCCTGGGTGGGGGTGGTAGTAGTGGTGGGCATCCTGCCCCCCTGGGTGAGGGTGGTAGTAGTGGTAGGCATCCTGCCCCCTGGGTGAGGGTGGTAGTAGTGGTGGGCATCCTGCCCCCTGGCTAAGGGTGGTAGTAGTGGTGGGCATCCTGCCCCCCTGGGTGAGGGTGGTAGTAGTGGTAGGCATCCTGCCCCCTGGTTGAGGGTGGTAGTAGTGGTAGGCATCCAGCCCCCTGGCTAAGGGTGGTAGTAGTGGTAGGCATCCAGCCCCCCTGGCTAAGGGTGGTAGTAGTGGTGGGCATCCTGCCCCCTGGCTAAGGGTGGTAGTAGTGGTGGGCATCCTGCCCCCTGGGTGAGGGTGGTAGTAGTGGTGGGCATCCTGCCCCCCTGGGTGAGGGTGGTAGTAGTGGTGGGCATCCTGCCCCCTGGGTGAGGGTGGTAGTAGTGGTAGGCATCCAGCCCTCCCTGGCTAAGGGTGGTGGTGGTAGGCATCCAGCCCCCTGGCTAAGGGTGGTAGTAGTGGTGGGCATCCTGCCCCCTGGCTAAGGGTGGTAGTAGTGGTGGGCATCCTGCCCCCTGGGTGAGGGTGGTAGTAGTGGTGGGCATCCTGCCCCCCTGGGTGAGGGTGGTAGTAGTGGTAGGCATCCTGCCCCTCTGGGTGGGGGTGGTAGTAGTGGTAGACATCCAGCCCCCCCTGGCTAAGGGTGGTGGTAGGCATCCAGCCCCCCTGGCTAAGGGTGGTAGTAGTGGTGGGCATCCTGCCCCCCTGGGTGAGGGTGGTAGTAGTGGTAGGCATCCTGCCCCCTGGGTGAGGGTGGTAGTAGTGGTGGGCATCCTGCCCCCCTGGGTGAGGGTGGTAGTAGTGGTAGGCATCCAGCCCCCCTGGTTGAGGGTGGTAGTAGTGGTAGGCATCCAGCCCCCCTGGGTGGGGTGGTAGTAGTGGTGGGCATCCTGCCCCCTGGCTAAGGGTGGTAGTAGTGGTAGGCATCCAGCCCCCCTGGCTAAGGGTGGTGGTAGGCATCCAGCCCGCCCTGGGTGAGGGTGGTAGTAGTGGTAGGCATCCAGCCCCCTGGCTAAGGGTGGTAGTGGTGGTGGGCATCTGGCACCCCCTGGCTAAGGGTGGTTGTGGTGGTTGGCATCCAGCCCCCTGGGTTGGGGTGGTGGCGCGCATTCAGGCCCCTGTGTGCATATGTGGCATTGGTGATGGGCATCCCGCCCCTATGGTGCTGCTGTTGCTGGTGTAAGTATATTCAGATTCCCAGTGTATGTGTGTGATGTGTCGTGTACGTGTTGTATGTGTTTTGTGGTTGGTGTCTGACTTACCTTCTGCGCCGTACGCGTCCGTGCCTGTTCCGGTAGTAGATGTAGAATATTGGTATGATCGGGACGAAGGGATTCATGGTTGGTTCGTGTCGTTCGTCCTTCTCGTTGCTTCGCGTCGTCCTCGTCGCTTGGCTTCGTCCTCGTCGCTTCGCGTCGTCCTCGTCGGTGCTGTGTTCGTCTCGTAGCCGTGGATCGTGTTGTGGCGCGATTCGGAGCTTATGTGCGCCTCTCCCGGATGCTTTGACGTGCCGTGCGTAGCGACGGGTTCGGCGCGTACGGAAAGCGCATCGTACTTGTCCGGCCGGACGGGGCTGCATTTTCCCTTCCGTGCGACTCGATTCGGCGTTTCCGGATTCGCCTCGGTCGGAGAACAGGACCTGGTTTGGGTGAGTACGGCTCGGCCGGGATTTTTGCTGTTGTGCGCATCGTACTTGCTCGTTCGGTGTGCTGTACGGATCGGTCGGGAAACTGGCTTTCGCATGGCTTTTTTCCCGACCGAATAGTATTGGGTGCGCCTCCGACCGAGATCGGAATCGGCCCCTAAATGCCAGCTACATGTAGTCATATGACCCAAGATACAGGCTGAAGGTACCACATGGTTGGGACAAGAAAATGCCAAATTTCTGAAAGGGGCATTTTCACAATTGTGACCTACAATCTGCTTTTACCATTAAAGCAGATTTTAAACTACAATTCTTTAGATACCTACCTTGACATTCCTACCTGTTCCCAATTGAAATGTATCACTTCTAATGTAATAAGGTAACCAAATGCTATCCTATGGAAGAGTCAAGCCTCTCAGTAGCGAAAAACAAATTTAAGAGTTTTTTACTACCAGGACATATACAAGTTTAAAGCACATGTCCAAATTTTTCAATAAACTGCAACCTGCCCTATTTGTCTTGTGCAGTCAAGGTTCTTTGGTTTTGCCATAGGCCTGCATGTGATCTTGGTTGTCCACGCCTATACCCTTGGTGGCCCTATGGCTGGCTCCCATTTTGTAGTCAGAGTGCTTTGCTTTTGACATAAGCCTGCATGTGTTCTTTGTTGTCCATGCCTTTGCCCTTGGTGACCATGTGGCTTACAGCCTTTTTGTAGTCAGTGTGCTTTGCTTTTGCCATAGGCCTGCATGTGTTCTTTGTTGTCCATGCCTTTACCCTTGGTGGCCATGTGCCAGTGCGGCCATTTTGTGTAGCCAGTGTGTTCTTTAATTCCACATTTCAAAGCTATTTTCTATGGACATTGATAGACGAGTCTTATGCCTTTTTGTTTTCTTTTTTCCATGATGTGAGTTTAATGTGCTTGAGGATGATTGTAGTTTGCATGTGCATTATATTTTATGTACTTTTTTCCATTTTCCTCTGTTCCTTTTTGCATCCAATAGGATTTCTCATAGTCCATAGGAGACACCAGCAATCATTTCTTTCCAGTTATTTGATTTTCCCCTGCAACCCCTGGCTGCCAGAGGCTGTTGTCCTGCCCTGCACTCGCCATCTGCCATAGGCCATGGACATACACCAGCAATAATTCTTTTGAGGATTTTTCCATTCTCCCCTCGCTTGTCAAGCATCTACAGCCTGCCATAGGCATTAGCGCACACCAGCAATCAATGTACTAAGGATTATTCGATTAAGCTCTGGTGTGCAATGTGCCTGCCACATGCCATAGGCAACAGGCGCACACCAGCAATATATTTTTAAGGATTATTCCATTGTTCCCTGGCCTATCCTGTACCAGCCGCCTGCCATGGGTGCACAACCGGAATCATTTATTTAAAGGATTATTCCATTTTCCCCTGCCCTGCACCTTCCATAGGCCATATGAACACACCAGCAATAGTTAAGGATTTTTCAATTGGCCTGCCCTGCACCCACCTCCTGCCATGAGCTGCCATAGGGGAACACCAGCAATAATTGTTTTAAGGAATATTACATTTTCCCCTTGCCCGCACTACACCCCCTGCCTCCCATAGGCCTGCACTGCACATGCTATCTACCATTGGTCATAGGCAGATACAAGAAGTAGTCTTTTTAAGGATTATTCCTTTTCCCCTTGCCTGGCCTGCACCTGCCACCTGCCATAGACCATAGGCACACAGGGCAATAACATTTTTAGAGTGCTTTTTAAAGACTATTTCATTTTCCCCCTGCACCCTCTGCCTCACACAGCTTTCCCATAGGCCTTCGAGGCACATAAAGTAAACTTTTCAATCTGTATGTTATTGAAATATCATATAATTATGGTTTGGAACGGATGCACTATTGTTAATTATTTGTGATGCAACCTCACTAAATTATATTGTATGTAAATTCAGACTGCAAACGCCATATTTCACAGATTTTTTTTGTTTGTTTGTTTGCTTTTAGGTGGACAAGACACATCATCACACACCCAGACAGAAGACCGGCAGCGACGCACAACACATTGGTCCCCCTCTGCTTCACATGTGTGGCTAAGTGTCAAGAAAGAACTTGAAGATGGCCCCAAGGAAGGGAGTTCCTGCCAAGAAAGTGACCAGTGAACAGAAGAAGAAGAGGGATATTGTAACCTCAGGTGTGCCTGCCTCAAACTTTTTCAGGAACGTAGTGTACCTGCTGCACCCTCTTATGGGCAGCAAAAGGCTGAGCACAGCACTCTCGCATAATCAACAGCACCACCCCAACCTGATGTTAAGCCCAAGTCCATGTCTCTCAGCGATGCAGCCACAGCAGTCATGGCGGCAAGCAGTGAGTCTGAACTGGATTTGATTTTAGCTGCAAACTAGTACCATTTATTGCAGGAAAGTGGACAACAGGGGCTGTCGTCAGCAACAGTTCTTCCTGAAGTAGAACAAACATTTGAGCTTCCTTCTGAGCAAAATGTTGTTCTTCAATCATTGGCTCCACAATCTCCATCAAGAAAAAGAAAGGGTACTCCATCATCTACTCCAATCCCTTCTTCTGATGTTCTGGACATGGATTTGACTCCGGCAGAGTCTAATACCCTCCCTGAGGGGCAAGGGAAAAGGATAGCCCTTGAAAGTCTTAGAATTGTAGGGGTGACAGTGATGATGATGAGCCAGTGATTGTCAGTATAGAGGATGGCTCAGAGGACACCGAGTTGACCTATCCTATTCAACCTGCTCAGAGGGATGTGGGTCCACCATCACCACCACTGGCTTCCATATTTGTAAGGTCCCTGTCGCGACACGAATCCACAACTACCACAGTCGAAGTATATCCTACAGAGAGGCAAATGACACAGCTGTCTACCTCCAGTTATTCCGGCATTGGCAATGGCAGAGTAAAACATTTTCCTCCCCAGTTTGGGACTTCTTTATAATTAGCAAGAAGGAAGATCTCATTGCAATATGTTACATTTACCATGCAAGTGTTTATTGAGGTAAGCCAGGTTTGCACTATGGTACTGTGGGCCAAGAGTCCCATCTGAGAAACATCATGCAATGGTAGGAGCACCTTAGAAAGACAGGTACTGGTGTTGGTTGTGATGAGAGAGGGGAAGCAGCTGAATGCACAGTGACAGAAGAAGGTATTCATGAGGAAGAATAGGATGATGGCATTACACTAAGTAACCATTTCCCTTTATAGTCTGTCAGCATGAGCTGTATCAGCAACCTTCAAATGGCACATGATTCAGATGCAGACCCCTCCAGCACATACAATGATTCCCCTAAGATGCACATTGATTCTACCACCTCCTGGTTCTCTCTGGAAATTGCCTGTGTCAGTGGTACCACTAATGGAAAAAAACACAACTACACAATAGCATGTTTGCAAAACGGAGTGTTTTTTTTAGAATTTGTGAAGGTCATCTGCCAAAAATGGAACATTCTCAGCCTGACCTATTTTACCAGAGTTGCGGTTCCAGTGCTCCATCATGATGTGCTGCAATTGGTTGGTCAAGCTATGCAGCAGATTGCTGTTCATGCTATCCACTTGAACACAGACATGTGGACCAGCTTTCAAGCACTTGATTACATGTGTTTCACTGCACACTGGATCTCTTTTGGGGAGTTAGGCAACAGCTATCTGCAGGTATCAGTGCCAAATGCAGTTTAATGGCATTCGGTGACATGCAAAAGTAGCAATGTTTGCCATGGAGAAATCCCCACAGCTGCAAACATCTTGTAAGACTTTAACAGCAAGTTGTTTGAATGGCTTTGATGTAGAAGTATCAGAATTGGAACTCAGGCAATGGCAGCAATATAGTCAGGCCATGGCAGATGGTAGATATTTGAGGGTCCTGTGTTTGGAGCATTGCTCTTTCTAAAAAAAAAAGACATAGTCAGCAACATACTGGCCATCTGTTGAAGAATCTGCACTCATTTAATTCATTCTTTGAAAGCCAGGAAGCAGTTGAGGATCATTCAGCGTGCTACTAGAGTACTGGTTAAAGTCTCGTACAGGAGGTGCCAAAATATTGGAACTTGATTTACTACATGTTGCAACATCTGTTTGAGCAGTATAGACCGATCGCCAACTATATCCTTCAAAGAGGAGGGGATGCAACTGGAAAACTCATGACCATGGAGATTGACAAATAGGAGCTAGTCAAATGCCCGATACAAATGCTACTTTCCTTTTGAAGTTTTTACATGGGAAGTAAGCAAGGAGGGCAGTACGATGAGCCAAGCAATCCCGTTGTTGCATTTGCTACAGGACCAGCTGAAAAAGCTGTTGCAGAGATTCATCAGTGTGAACGAAGAAGCATACAAGTTAGTTCAGAGCTTAATCCTTTGCTTGGCTGAATTTACAGGACTGCAAAAAGAGATCATGTCCTCCAAAGAGTACATAAGTGCTACAATACTTGATAAACAGTACAAAAAATACTGCCCACTTTCTTCAGAAGGGGATGCTACATAATACAAGATTTGGATTGTTGACCAAGCAAGAGACCTGGAAGAAGAATGGCTGGAAGTTAGATGACCAGGCAGAAGTTATGGTGTGCATCCTTCAACCTCAAGAGAGGGCAGTGCTGTTCTCTAACAACCACTACCATCATTACCAGCAACACCAACACCAGCAAGAACAGAAACAGAAGAATCTGACCGAACCTCTGCAATGGCTTGTTTTCATGTGACAGGGTTTAAATCAAGTGCAGCGGTGAAGGCAACAGAGGGCAAGCAAGTGGCAGCAAGATCAAAACCTATTGGTCAATTAGTTTGGGAAGATGCATCAATGGCCAGAGTTCAGCAGGCTGGCAATAAAGTTCCTGGCATGTCTAGTCCCCGTGCGTCTTCTGAGCTCATGTTCAGTGCAGCTGGCACAGTTTTCGCAGTCAGAAGGACCAGTATCTCACCTTAAAACATGGAGAGATTGGCCATGATAAAAAACAACAAACACTTTATACCACCAGAATACACTGTTCCTGAAACAGCACAGGAGGAGGATGAGGACGAAAGGTCAGACTGAAGTGTGTTAGCTGATGAACTTCCGAGTGAGCACCTGAGTTTGAGGAAAAACTCTTTTTCCAATGCTAAGCAGGTCACAACAGAACATTCATATATTATTGCTGAACTGCTTTGCAAAAAAAAAGGGGGGATTATCGAAGAACACTTATATATTTAGTACCTGACATATGTAGCCTCATTTATTCACATGTATTCAGTGGACCACCAGTGTGCACAGAAAAAGCATCCCCTATTCACTTAAAGGACAATAAGATAATCCCTATCCTGCTTTTATTTCATTCCCTAGTTGGGCTGCCTACCAGTAAAGCTAACACAAGAATGCCATTGTTTATAACTTCTATGGGGAAAGAGAAAATACAATAGACAAATGTGCAGTGCACCACACTTAGAGCAGGTGTTGTGATTGCTCCCTGTCCGCCTGCATATGTGGGCGGGGGGAGCAAGTCCGAAATAAAGAGGGCAGGTGGGAAGGGAAGAGCGCTTTGCGTTGTTGTGCACACATGCGCATCTTCCGTCCTTGCCCTCTGAACTTACCTGTCACTTCTGGGTCCCGTCGGTGGTAAATGTAGGCGTTTGGCATCGGGCTGCTCCTCAATGAGTTTCCTACTCCAAGGAATATTTCCACTTCACAGCTTGCCTTGCTCCCCCTCGGGTCATCAACATCTTGCAAAACAGATGAATAAAAGAAAAAGACAATTAAAGCGCCAACAGTCCCAACTTGATATCTCGTGAGGCTATTTTATCTTAGGTTATACTTATCTGAAGAGTCTTCATGGCATTTGGAGATTTTGTTTCCTATTGTACACTACTGCAAGCTGCAAAAAGAAAGTAAGAATAATTATAACAAAGCACATCCTGAAGTTAAGGATTTATTCTTGTGTTATATTCAGCCCTGCCTATTTGTTGGACATATTTGTCTTGTTTTTCCTAATTACGTTGGTCCACTTCATCCCAATGGGAAATATGTTTTTTGTTTTTTTCTATTGGGAGTAGTATATTTTGGGGCTATTCTGATGAGTTAATATCTCCCTACAAAGGTTAGTACATTAAATATTTGCTTATACATTATTTTCAATAGTGTTGACATCACCTAATATGCATATTCTTTTATATAGGAAGAAGAGTGCTTCTCTGCCTCTGATAACTGCAACCTTAACGGAAGAGGGGAAATTAACAGGTAGTTATGGCATAGAAATAAAAACACTTCATTGCTGGGGGACGAACGGGATTGTTGCTATTTATTAGTTCTATGAAGTTACACATACCTCTTGTCTTATTACAGGCATATCAGTGATCCTGAAGATTCCTATTCAACCCCGAATATTCTTGGATATGTGTCTCTTGCTCCCGTGTTTTTCCCCCTCTTCCCCAACTCACCATTGTAGACTTTGACCTTGTTGGGCCTCTGTGGTGATTAGGGGGAGTTGGGAACTTGCTACTGGCCTCCATTCCGCTCTTGCAGAAAACACCAAAGGTGCAAATTACAGCAGATAACTAGGCACCAATGAGTGATATATTGAGTGATTGATGATTCATGTGGTGGCTGCAAGGGTGCAAATTTGTAAACTTGACTTGAACTGTTTGGGGCCCCATGGATGATTCTGCCTGAATGGTTGCCTTGCTTTCACATTTCACTGTAATTATTTGCATAGTTTACTCCAGTCCTTTCCTGTACTTCTGTTTTTTTAAGGTTCTTCAGAGACCAGTCAGTTTAGTTAACAAAACTACACAAAAAGCTCACATTCTTTTGCCCTTCTTATTCATCAAAACTACAGGTTTATCTTATTTGGGTCAGGAGTTGACTTGGAGTTTGGACGGTCACACAGGACCTCAAAATCCAGAAGAATGAAGTTAAAAAAGGAAGTTATGAATAATACCTATGAGAACCAAGCAACATGATTCAAAGAGGCCTGCTCCTATGCACTCGGTAAAGGTGCATTGATTTGGAAAATGTTGAGTAGTGTGCTGCTCAAATTTCAATCATACTCAAATTAAGTGAGGGACTGTCACTGGACACGTCACATGATGGATGCACATAAATGACATTTGTGCAATTTATTAGCCAAGCACATGTAGCCTCTTGTTTGAGATTGGTGGTAAAAGATTGTTTGCACTTCTGCGTTAATCACACATGGCTGCACCAGCCTAAATTCGGCCCTCTTGATCGGTATCCACGATGAAACTTACCGACTTTTGACTCTACAATACTGACATGTACTTTTTGCATTGTGTATGCCCTATCTTCTTTTGCATGAAAGCTACATAGCACTCTTGTTTACCAGACCGGTTCAGCTCTGCACCCAAGACAGACATTACAAGAAGAAGAATGTAAATGCACTGTCCATTTTGGCATTTATATATGTAGTATAATTTTTCTTATATTAACAGTAATATTTTGTAGAACTGTGTGGGTGCTCACCATTTTTTAGTTTTTTTCACACCTAGATAACAGAGGATAACTTGGGACTCTGGGGCCGAAGGACAATTTCCAGTCCATTTGGTTACAGAACTGTGTTGTTCCTTCCACAACAGATGTGATGATGATGTGTCGCTCATCAACATGATGAACATTGTGTTTGTCTTTGTCTCACCTTTCCCCAAAACCCCCTTCCTACCCAATCAATAAACCTCTAACCCTATTCCCCCGGTTGTGTGATCTATTGAGTTATTACTTAATAATTTAAACCATAAATGGATCACACACTTGGCGGGGTGAATGTGGTGAACGTGACACCAACTCACTGTTACAGGATCTTCTGAACAAAGGGCCAAATTAGCCTTGTTACCCTCCCCCCCCACCCAGGCATGAAAGGGACATCCTTATAGTGCAGAGTCTTACTTGGAACAATGTCTGTCCCAGGTAGTACTAGTGTACACTATGGGGTCGATTCCGATCCCGGCCGGAAGCGCACCTAACAGTATTCGTACAGAAAAAATACAAGCCGAATGCGTGTTTCC